>JAZBGX010002604.1:0-12238 GCA_037414775.1 Zonitis immaculata | reverse complement strand
AATCAGGGAGCGATCTTAAATAACAGGGTATTTCAAGGCCCGTTTATATCGGAGACTTATTCCTAGATATATATCGTAGATATCGGAGTGTCGGAAAGCATATATTTTAGCCCATCCACGCTGTGACATAAATATGGTAAAATAAAGTGTCCGTTACTTGTAATTGAGAGAGAATCTCGAAATAAATTACTTATTTCGCTTAGATGGGGGATATTATAAAAAAATTCTCTCTTTATATAAGTGCGAGCGAGATCACAAATATCTCTATTTCACCCGCACTTATATAAAGAGAGAAAACGGGCCCAATACGTGCGTACAAGTACGTTGTGTGTGTCCTGGCCGTAATATAACATTCTACGACCCATAATTATGGGAGCTTCTCTATCTATTTGTAAGTCTAAAATACACTAGTATAATATTGCCCTCTAATTTCGGGACAGCTTGTATAATATAAACCTACCTATTATAATCACTTATTCACTAATCACGAACAATTACAATTCTTTCCAAACTTTCACTGTACATAATTTCGTTATAAAGATAATAAAGAAATGAACTTTCTGTTATTGAAAATTATAAAAAGTTAGTATTATAATGAAAATCTTCTATGTAATTTCCCATGGAATTTTCGAAATAAGTAATATAAAAGAATAAAAAATAATCACTCTGGAAACAACCCACTATATTTATTATAAACATATACCTAGATATGATGTTAATATAAATTTATTTACTAAATAGAAATAAAATAAAATTACACATATAATATGTATTTATGTATAAATAAATAAATATAAATAATATGTAAATTCATAAGATCTATAAAACGCCCGAGAGATCTCCTCGTTATATGGAAATGAGAACGTGCAGAGGTGTCATATGTATACCCAACATTCAACCTGCTGCTATTTTCCCCCATTACAGTGAAAGACCCGTAAAACTACCCACATATAGATTTAATGCATATATAATATATCTGATTCCTTTCTTTTAACCACCTCCATATAATGATAATAATTATTATTTGTTTTTTGTTGTTGTGTTTTTGTTTTAAGAAAGTCAAAGATTACAATTTAACATCCAACATTGAAAAAGGGTATTTTCTATAAATTAACTCAATTTATCCCTCGAATTCTCTTTATTAATCATAAAAATGAGTCATTATATTATAACCATAATATGTATAATTAAAGTTTATAATTTATAATAAAATGGAAATTGGACTTTTTGTTTTAGAAGAAAAAGGATCATACGAGTACTTACCAAAAAAAAAGTGACTCATCCTCTATTAATACCTTTGTACGAATATTCTGCATAAATAATTAACGTGATCTAATCAGAGTTTTCATATAAAATTTTACTTATAAATTAAATAATAAAATAAAAATTTGGAATGAAACAAAAGCATGAAATTCAAATTATTGGGTGAATTTTTTCAACTAAAATTCTAAATTTATAAATTTCTGAATCCACAAGATAAAATCTAAAGGCCCGTTTATACCTAAGACTTATTCCAAGGAACCGGAGAGCATATAAGTCAGGAGGGCGTTCATATACTATGACATAAATACAGTGTGTGTCGAAAGTATGGAAACATCTGAATATCTAACAAAATACGTTTTTTTTTTTAAGAAAACGCTGAGACAAATAAAAAAGTATATATTTTAAATTTGCCATCTTTTGGTATACTTTTATTTTATGTACAGTGACGTACCTTGAAGCGACAGAAGAAAGTACCATTTTTTAAATTGCAACCCGTATTTTTTATTCAACATAATGAAAGAGGACAATTTTTTGAATACAGTAGGTAGTATAAAAATTTCAATATGGTATATAAACAAACTTGTATAAAGATTGACTCTTTAGCAAGAAAAAATTATAGAAAAAAAATACATTTATCAATGAGTGTCCAAATAACAATGCCTTAATGTTAAAAAAGATCTTTTCTGCACTCTTTCAAGTATTTTCGGCTCGATATTGTCCAATTTCGTTGTTTCCATACTTTTGACACACACTGTATAGTTAAGTAAAGTGTTCTAGGACATTTTAAAAGAAAAATTAATTATAACTTCTAAATCAAAGATGATAAATGAAAAAGTGAACACAAGACTCGATGTCTGGTCAATATATGAAAATTCAGTTAGTCATGAAGTCATGATACATTGAAGAAATTAAAAACTAGGAAATAATTATTTATAGATTTGGTTGTTGGACAGAAATCTTAAATTATTATAAAATTTCGTATCTCTTGACAACGAAATTAATTTTTTTTCATTCAATCATCAATTGAATAGTTCAGAATTAGACAATATTTGTGGTTCGCATTTCCTTCTCAAATCGCTCAACTGTCTATTTCTCAGAACATCCTGAGGGAGATCATTGAAAAGTAGACGGCGATTCAATTCCTGACATTTCTCTCATAGTCATAGACTCGCTGATATTTGGCTTAAAAGTGTTTACACTGAGTACATTTTACGTCAAGCAATTCCTCTCCGGTAGATGAATAGGTGTCAGCAAGTGTCAGACAGTCTCCAGTTTACACGAGCTATATTTTTTTCAGAGAGAAATGTACAGAATAAAGTCTCCGGTATAAACGGGCCTTAATAGTTGAGAAGTGGACAATTTTTGAATATCTCCCACAGTTTTTTTCATCATAGCACAAGCACACTACATCATAATGACATCCATTATAGCACAGTGCAACATAATGAAAAATGAATTCAGTATTACTGACTAACAGATGGTCTGTCAAAACATGACATGATAGGGATTGGATACAATCTTGAAGTGGCAAATCTTTTATAAATCTTTTCCGAAATTCGCCTCAGGTTTCTTTGTGTCAGAGGTCAGGCGATAACGTTCACACTCGTTCATCTATGACACATCGGAGTCTGTAAGTAATCGTACAGCATAGAAGTGGTTATCACGATAGGAGTCCGGGAAAAAAATTCTGAGGTTGGCCCTAAGTGACAAAGCTCTCCAATTTCTATATCATAGATTTTTCTGATACCGGCATACAAAAAATGCTGCAACGTTGGCAAAAGAACATAGAGTATAGTAGTGATTACTTCACTGAATAAGAATAAATAATCAAATTTTCGCTAGATTCTAATAAAATTTTATATTTTTTATCAAAGAACGAACAAAGATCTTGATATTTTGGTTTTGTTTTTCTTACTAAATTTAACCATTTAATAATGAGTTTGATTCATTTAAAAAGTCCTGTATGTTTAATGTTTCTATTTGGACAGGATGTGTGTAGGTGGACTTGTAAAAATTAATCCTAAACCAACAACAACAACAACAACAATAACAACACAAAACAACCACATGGCTTATTTAATTCATTTTTGCATAGCACCACATGTCGTCAATAATACACCTTATAAATTTTTTTTCTTCTTTATTGTAAGAGTATATATAATAAAAATTTATTATAACTTCACCTCCAAATGACTAAATAAAATTTATTGTTTTGGTTGACTTTTTTTTGGAATTTTTCCATTAAATTATTATTTAAAAAAAAAAGATAGACCCAGACACAAGACAGCGAAAATCACCGGATGTTGAGATGAGTTATTAAAATAATAATAATAATAATAATAATAATAGTTCAGTGGGTTGGATATATTGACAAGCATCGAAGTAGTAAGGATTGATTTTATTTAATTTTTCCAAGATTAGTTTTATTAATAAAAAAATTTCCAATTTCAAAATTGATAGTTGCCAGGAGAGATTGGGAAGTGAACCAAATGAAAAATTATATTTTTTGAAAATTAAACAGAGAATTACAATTACATAAACATCCTGTGCACGCTCAATATTATGTAGAAATTTCGTTTATTATAACAAACTAAAAATAGTAAATCGTGTGGGAATTTATTAACTCCAATAATAATAATATATTTAAAAAAAAATTAATAATAATAATAATAATAAAAAGAAAACATTTCGAATTGTGGGCGATGTTACACCATAAAAAATTTAGGAAAAACTCTCACTACTACAACTAAAAACATAATTTATCGATATGGTTTTCGTCTATATCCAAAGGGGAAAATCAATTTAGAAGGAAACGGGATTTATTACAATAATTGTCATTTATTTCATAACTTTTACCATTATTATTATTATTTTCATTTATAGATATACATATTAACGGGGATTTTATAAGTCCGTTAAGTTCGTTAAGTCGTTTCTTTCCTTTTTTCGAAAAAAATTAAAAATATTATGAAACAGTGAAGCCGTTGTTAATGTAAACTACCCAATGTCACTGTTAAATAACGGAAGTCTAATAAAACATAATCGTTTTGTTCTTATTTAATTGTCCAAATTTGTTATTAAATTATAGTTTCACCAATAAATTTTAATTAATAACAAGAATAAGATTTTATTATTATTACAATTATTGTTATTGTTAATATTATAATTATTATTACTACTTCAATTTAAACTTTCACTGTTTTGTACGAGTGCTTGTATGAATAGTGTGACAGTTTTGTCATATCTATTATCTATAGATATATTTATTATTTATTTATTCATAAATAATATAATTAATTGTTTCATTTTTATAATATTTGATAGATTTTCCCAATATTGGATAAGGAATAATAACTGATTAATAATTTTAAGTTAAAAAGACTCCACCTACATATATCTATATGTAAGTATACCGGGTGGCAATGAAAACAGGCTATTAGCCATGTAATTCCTTTATTTTTCAAACAAAATTCTCCAAAAATTTGAATACTGATATGAAAGCAATCTAATGCAGAATTCATAATAATTTTGAGATCAATATAACTTCCTGTTTAAAAGAAAATAAAATACTATGCCATGCAATATTTATTCACATTATCAGATTAACCATTAAATCTGCTCTTTGTTGATATAATATAAGCTAATTGTAAGGTTTATTTCGAAAATTACTGAAAAAAACTACAATGTTTGTTGGACAACGCCCCATGTACTCTTGATTGTAACCGAATGAAAATGAAAATATTCAGTGATCAATTTTTTTTCTTTCCGATTCATGCACAATCATTGGTTTTTCATCATTTTTAGCATAGAAAAGCTCATTTATCTTGTAAGCTAAAATAGAAACATTAGGGTGTATACCTATCATACTGCAGTTTTATCAGAAATTTTCAAAATAAACAAAGTAGATATTGTTTCCGGTAAAACCGGAAGTGTTATTGATCTAAAAATATTTTTTTATTCTGCATCTGATGCTTTCATATTGATGTTAAAATTTCGAAGAAATTTAAAAAAAAAAGCAATTACCTACGACTTATATAGCCTGCTTTCATTGTCGACCGGTATAAAAATATTTATATTTATAAATAATCCTGATTTATTTTTTTATATAGACAATTTTTATTTTTGGAACTATACATATATATCCAGTAATATCCACTAGTTTATTACTAATAATTATGATTTGCGACGTATATCCGAATGCGTGTCATATCCGGTAATGGATGCTGCATATGTCACAGCTTCCGGTTTGGAAATAGGAAAAAAAAACAGCAGCAAGACATTATGATAACTACGCTAATCATAATCATCATCAATTCTTTTGTTTATGTAGTCAATACTATAAAGGTATTGATTAAAAAAAAAGTGCAGTGTATATTCATAGAATCATGAATATTTTCTAGTATGTAATAATTTGCAGACTCTACAATCAATAATTATTATTATAATAAATAAGTGGAATAAAGAGAGGTATATAGTTCTATTCATGATATGTAAATTGTTAATTTCGCAGAATCCGATCGATTATTGTTATATGTATACACATTTAGTAAAGTATTGATTGTCAATATAAAAACAAACAGAGGTCAGTATTCAAATAACACACGATCCAGATAATGAATAAAACAGGTGTTCTGAGGAACAACATTATACGGTTGTTTTGTTGTTGTTGGTGATTTGATCGTGATGTTCAATTATGCTAGAATAAGAACTTAATTTTTTTTTTTTTTTTGTATATTTCCATGAATATATCTAATTGTAAGCTTTATTTATCTTATTTGCTATACAAGTATGTATATGCATTGAATAGAAAATATAATTCAAGTCCTTCAATATACTTAATTAGGACACAAATAAATGATTATATTGAATACATAAAATTTTTCTTTTACAAATAAGTGTAAATTATACATTATAGAGAAAAAGAGGCCACATATGGGATTCATTTCGAATTATTATTAGATAATCAAATGCAAACCTCTACGATATATTTTTCGTATTATCACACCATTTAAGCAATTTTAAGCAATTTTTGTTCTTCAATCAAAGTTTTACATTAACGTTGCATTTTCACAAATAGTTCAAAATATTCAAAAGTATCATAAATCCAATATTATTTATTATCGTATATTTACTAATTTTCGAAAACAATTTTCTAAGATAATTGATGATAAATTTATCGAACATTCAATAAATTTAAAATACACAAAATTCAACTTCAGTATCTTATGCAATTCAATTAAAAAATAATAATTAATTAATCGAAAAACTTACCATTAATTAAAATTGATACTTTCTAATACAAAAAAGGCATATGCTACTTTTATAATGGAAAACGAATCAAATTCTATAATAGAAATTTAATTAGTAGATAATAAATCGTAAACCCTATTTTATAAATTAAATCAAATTTTTTCTATAATGTACCTTTTTTTTTTGGTAACTAAATATATCGATTTTAATTTCGATTATCAGCATTATAAATAATTAATTATAAAACAACTGATAGTGATAGCGATCAGATAATTTTTTTTTATTGTAAATTGTCATCGCAACGACCTTCGAGGAATTGCCCGAGTATTCCATTCATAAATACCAACTTTCATTCATAATCATTATACGGTCACACATACACGCGCACGCACACATTCAAAGAAAATACGCCACACAAGCATTTACAACCATCATTATTATTATTATTATTAAACTACATTAAAATATAAATGAATAAAATAGATAACTTACTGTTACTAAAGCAATAGTTCAATTAAAATTACGAAATGAATAAATACCAATTGAAACCATTATTTATTATTTTATGTAGAATATCACTTTTTCATTTTTAAACTAATTACGGTAAGAGGAAATTAAATTGGAAAAATTACACGCCCCAATTATAAAAAAAAAAAAAATTAAAAATATATAGTTCACTATTATTATTTACACATACACACAAACGGTTTAGTATCAAATTTACAACTGAACAGCACACGCCTTCACTCAAAAACCATTCAAGTGGGGAGGTTTTATGAACGAGAATTTACCGCCTGTAGGGAAAAAAATGAAACGCAAATGGTTAAAGAGGGGATAGATATAGTCAGTTGTGTAGGGACGTGAAGGGAATTATTCATTCATAATTGTCTATTATACGACCTTACGGTTTACGGTATGAAGTGCGGCAAGTTTGACGTGGTAACTAATAAAAAACAACAAAAATGTAAGAAAATAATAAAACAACAACAATACCGACAAAGATAAAGAAATTATAGTGATGAAGGTAGAAAGGAGAAAGAGAGATATACATATAAAATGTCAAGATCCGGTCTTACAAATATATGTAACTACATGTTATTTTCTTTTTTCTCATACACCTTTAGCTTGGTGTTTATGGTGGTCGGTATTTAAGATGGGCGGTTAATTTTTTTTCTCCCATTTAATATTCAATTTTTTTCCAATATTCGAAGACATTATTAAATTCTCCAGAATTTTTGACTATTAAAATAATTGAAATTTAATAATTTTGATCATAATTGCAAAATTTAATGGAACTAATATAAAAAAAAGACAGACTACATTGAACATGTTCTTTTGGGAAAATGAGGAAATTGTTAATTTGATATTTACATAAAATATAAATAATACTAATTGTGTAACAGTCCATGGAGCAAGCTTATTGTTTTCGAATTTGCCAAGAATCTCGCATCACAATTTTAATCTTTGGTCGTTGATTCTTAAATTACCAACTTCCTCAACATTATTATATAAAGATTTGTTTGAGAAGATCGCTTGAATATAAAAGGAAATTACTTTCTATGTTCCTGTCAGTACGTACATTATTTTATTGTCTATCTATACCACGGTCCACGGTCTTATAGACAGGTCTTGCACTAGTAGTAGTGGGGGTGAACTCTTACGTTGTAAGAATTTTGTTACTAAAATTGCCACAAGGAGCGTCATAGTAGAGGAGGCCAACTGTGCGGGAAAGAGATAACAGCAACAACTTGTTGTTGTTGTCTCTTTCCGTTGTGAGAATTTAGTTACTAAAATTGCCACAATAAGGAGCGTCATAGTAGAAGAGGCTAACTGTGTGGGAAACGTAAGAGTTTACCTCTACCAATGATAGTAAGTTAGCAGTGTCGAGACCTGTCTATAAGACCATGGGCACGGTCTTATAGACAGGTCTTGACACTGCTAACTTACTATCATTGGTAGAGGTAAACTCTTACGTTGTAAGAATTTAGTTACTAAAATTGCCACAAGGAGATAACAACAACAAGTTTTTGCTGTTGTCTCTTTCCTGCACAGTTGGCCTCCTCTACTATGACGCTCCTTGTGGCAATTTTAGTAACAAAATTCTTACAACGTAAGAGTTCACCCCCACTACTACTAGTGTCAAGACCTGTCTATAAGACCGTGGTCTATACTGTAAATTTCACCAAAGATTGAATTTATTTGAAAATAAACAAAACTGTAGCGGAGTATTCCTTGATCGTAATCGGCTTTTTAAAAAAGTCTAACACTCCGGATTTAGATAAAATAAAGGATATTTTTTCACCAGCTTACTTCAAATTGTTAAAATCGTATTTGAACGCGAGAACCTTTGAAACAAAATTGAAGATAAATCAAACTACTTTCCCATGGGTTCAGGAGTAGTTTCACAATGCAGTGTTCCTTGTCTCACTGCTATATGTTTTGTAGATGTCAGATGTACTTAAGGTGCAAAAGATTGTATAATAGGGACAATTTGCCGAGAATAAGGATATTTTTTCTGGTAATGCCGATCCTCAAAATTACTTGAGGAATCTCCAACAATGGTTAACTAAATGGGAAATAAAAGTCAACGAGAACATATCTCCACATGTAGGTTGTCCAGAAATTACTGGCAAATAATTAAAAAAGTAATTCTACACTAAAAAATAAAGGAACAAATCTATGTAACACTTTTTTGAAAGCTCAATATCAACGGGGAAGTAGAGCTTCAAACTTGTGTTTTTCTGAAGAGAATTCAATTGTCAATAACTCATTTGGTATAGAAAAAATTGGCCTCAAATTTTGTACACTTGTGTGTATTGATAAATTGTACCAACGCACAAAATTTGGTGAGAAATTTATATTCATAAAGGGTCTAAGGCACAATGGTCATACATTTTTCTTTCGATTTTTGCAACTTCTATTCAGTTTTTATTGAAGATAATAGAAAAATACGTCAGAAAAGTTCTCTTGTTTGAAGTTGATAAAGTCAACCGTTTTCGAGTAAAATCCATTCAAAGCTTAGCACTAATTGTTGAATTTTTGACTTTATCGATGTCAAACAAGAAAACCTTTCTGACGTATTTTTCTATCATCTTCAATCAGAACTGACCAGAAGTTGCAAAAATCAAAAGAAAAAAAAGTTCTGGACAATCCACATATATCATAATGCCTTAGACCCTTTATGAATATACATGTCTCACCAAATTTTGTGTGTTGGTACAATTTATAATTAAGAACAAGTGTGCAAAATTTGAGGACAATTCCTTCCATACCAACGAAGTTATTGGTGAATTCTCTTAAGAGAAAAACAAGTTACAGACTCTAAATCTCTGTTAATATTGAGCTTCCGAAAAAGTGTTACATAGACTTGTCCTATTATTTTTGAGTGTAGAATCACCACTCTCATTTTTTGCACGTAATATTTTACAGGGTCTTTTACGCAACTGGTTCGTTAGAAGTTTATGAAGTTCCCATCTATAGAACTTTTTGAAATCTTGCAGTTGAGAATTTTGGACAGCGATCTTTTTATCTGAAATATTTTTGGGTCTCTATCATTTACGGTTATACCGGAAATGGCCATCAACTTCTTTATTTTAAATGCATTACCCTATATTTTATTTTATTCTTAGATTCTACGTAAAAATATGGTACTTTTTTATATGACATTATCTGTGTCTTATATACCAACCATTCTTGAGATATTTTAATTTTTTTGAAAAATATTGACATTGTAGTAGATTTTTGAAAAATTTGTCATTACCACTAAAGAGAAGTTATGATTTAACATTTTAGCATATGTAAAGACAAATGATTGGCCTTTCGGAGAAATTATTTGTTTTTGCCTGATTATCTACAGGGCTGTCCAAAAAACGAAGTCAAATTGGAATAACTTCAAATAGCAAAAACTTCAGTTTTTCAAATGGAACACCCTGTATATTTTTTCAGTTTTTGATAGAGCTTTTATAGCTCTACAACTTTTATTAATACAATATGCTGTAAAATATAGAGAGTTTCTGAGAAATATCAATAATTCTTTAAAATACTCCAATTTTTTGAAGTATTATCCTCATAAACGGAACATAAGCGGCGAAATTTCAGCCACAAGTAAGTTAAGATGAATATCACTTATTGTGAGAAATTTACACGTTCTATTGATATTTCCATATTTTCCGTGAATATCAAATAAATATTCAAAATATCTAGACTTGCGCATTGTATTCCATGTCTCAGTCAAGAATGCAACTTTATGAATACGATAAAGTCAGTTACGAATGGCCACTGTCGAAGTTTCAGTCACAGCCTACTCATGCCTGAGATTTCGCCGCTTATGTTATGTTTATGAGGATAATTCCTCAAAAAATTGGAGTATTTTTAAGAATTATTGATTTTTCTCATTAACTCCTGATAATTCACACCATATTGTATCAATAAAAGTTGTAGAGCTATAGAAATTCTATCGAAAACTGAAAAAATATACAGGGTGTTCCATTTGAAAAACTGAAGTTTTTGTTATTTGAAGCCCAATCATTTGTCTTTACGTATGCTAAAATGTTAAACCACAACTCCTCTTTAGTGATAATGACAATAACATATTTTTCAAAGATCCACTGCAATGTCAATATTTTTCAAAAAAATTGAAATATCTCAAGAATGGTTAGTGTAAGACATAAATAATGTGGAACAAAAAAGTACTGAATTTTTACGTTAAATCTAAAAATTAAATAAAATATAGCGTATTGTATTTGGAATAAGGAAGTTGATGACCACTTCCGGTACAACCGGATGTGTTAGAAGACCAAAAATATTTTAGATAAATAGATCGCTATCCAAAATCCTTTACTGCAAGGTTTCAAAAAATTTCATTGCTGGGAAGTCTATAAACTTCTAACGAACCAGTTGCGTGAAAGACCCTGTATATACGGTCATATAATACAGTAGTAAAGAGACAGGTCAGTAGTTGGGTATCTCTTATTGAAGCAAATAGCGTGACCACCCGAGTAAAAATTACAAAAGTGAATTGAAATAGTACATTGAAAAACAAGTTTCAAAAATGACAATTCCTGCACGAGACCAAGTTTGAAAAACGAGCGCGTAGCACGAGTGGAGAAATTGTCATTTTGAAACGAGTTTTTCATACTATTTTTTTCTATTTTGCACCCTTTTGGATAAAAATTGACCCTCCGAAATTGAAAGGAGTGCTCTAATATCCATTAAAGCACTCCTTTTGTTACCTTAACAACGCTATTATAGACGCACAATAGAAAAAATGAATTCAATACCTAGACAAAAACTAATGAGAAATCGAATTGCAAAAAGTTATCGAGATAATTAATTTGTGGAATTTATTTATTACAATTTTTGCATTTGATTTTCGATCACTTAGTCAGCCACTAGACAATGGAACAGCACCTTCCCATTTTTTATTTTTTTTTATTTTCAACTCATCATTTTATAATAATTATCATTATACAGGGTGAGTTGAAAGTCGTGGACTTAAATGAAAGTGTAGGTAGGGGATGAAATTCTGAGACGGAAAGTCTTAAGACATTATTGCATGTAACCCACCGTTAATTAGTTATTCAATTAAATGAATTAGCCAATAAAAAACAGTGCGTAGGCGTAGGAAGAATCAGTCGGAATGAGCTAGGCGGAGGTAGTGACTAGAGACACGCCAGCGGCGTGAGTTCTCCCTACTACCGTGGAACGAGTTAATCTGGTAGTAGGG
>JAZBGX010002602.1:0-10065 GCA_037414775.1 Zonitis immaculata | reverse complement strand
AATCATTAATTACATCAGAATAAATTATTCTCTCATCACGACCAAACTCAATCTATAATAGTTGAAAAATCTATACCACAATAATCGGAGAAACCAATCAATTACCATAAACGTATTCATTTGAATCAGTAGACGATTCCAACCTACTAATCATTATTGTTTCTCTTTTTGTTATTGAGAATTTCTTCTGTATGAATATACATAGGTATAGGTATATTATACCAGACAACTATATAGGTATACCGTTTTTATTTCATTTTGGTGCTGTTATTATTATTACAAAGCGGCAAAATGAATAGGTTCAATCAACATTGGGTTATAGTTGTTCGTATATACACCTCATTTAGCATAATTTAACAAAACTGATATCGGCTCTAAATAGATAGTTGCTAAATTATTATCGACCAAGTAGCAAAAACTGATCGACCATAATTACAGTTTATTGTCTATAAATATGATTGAATTAATAATAGTACGAATTGTTACATTCTGTTGTTTTCATTCGAAATTTATGTAAATTTTACGATTTCTTTTCGAACACAATTTTATCTTATATACCAAAAACATTCCAAATATTCCACTTATTTTATTTATTACAATATTTTTGTTTTTTTTGTTTTTTTTTGTTTTTTTTTTGTTTGGTAGATGTAGATATTTACGTTCATTTGAATTAATAATTATGTCACCCTTACTGAAAATATGGGTATGTAGAAAAAAATTATATAACTTTATCTGATAACGATACCGCACCCTTTCAATTGTGGTTATATGTTTGGTATATAGGGTTGTTTGATATATAACCGACATTTCATAAAATAAAATATTTTTATGACACTCGTTTATGGAAATTCTACGAAACATGCAAATTTATCCAAAAGAAACTTTTTACTAACAATAAGTATAAAGAAAAAAAAATTAAAAAAAATCATACCACCCTTTCTTTTCTGACAAAAAGAAAGAAAGAAAAGGAAGCAATAACAACTCTGTATAACCATAACCGAAACATCAATAAGTTAGATACAATTTCTTTTATCATTTTTAAAATGTATCAATAATATAATATTGTTTTGTTGGGGTATTATTTTCGGCAATAGCAACGCCGCCGATTTTCCGATGGTTGCCAGGACGACATTTCCCAATGGTATTGGCAGGAATCCTGTCAATGGACACACCCATAATAATAGCGCCGTTTGGTGGCGACGCTTTGAACTAACGTCATTCCTCTGACTGATGATGATATTATTAATAATAAAATAGAGGCTCTTAAGATTTTTATTATTATCAAACAAGGTTTATTGCCGACTTTTAATATCGTTCCTTACCAACAATATGATTTTTATATAGTCAATATATTTTGAATTTTACAGCTGATTAAGTTTTTTATCGGAAATATTGTCTGCGAATCATTGCCAATTATAAAAAAATATTTTTTCAATAAGATGAAAATAATCATAATTATATGGGTTTGTAAATTAAATCTCGAAGATTTGCAATATTAAATGTTAATGGTAAATCTTCACATTAATTTTTTTGTTTTCGATTATTATTATTATTTTATAACGTCAAGTTAACAAAATTAGCCTATTAAATAACATTTGTTTGAATAAATTTAACAACAATATATATCTACTGTCTAATTAAAATACTGATAATAAAACTGTTCCTATACATTATATGGAAATATATAGATAAAAAGAAATTTCTGTATAGAATATATTCTATTTATATTTTGTTATCATTCTGTAATTAACATTGATGTTTATTTAAAATTCATGGAATATAATTTGAAATTATTGATGAACCTCTTAAAGATTTACAAAATACCGAGAAATTTTTCAGTTCAAATTGCACCGAAAATTAAATGATTGCCACACATTGTGCAATGAAAATTCCATTCACTAACACGAATTTCGTTCACCGTCTTTCTAATATATAAAATAATTTTTCAAATTGCAGCTCAGCAATTTTGACAAGTTGAAAAATATATATTCATAATTGAGGACCAAGTTGCCGAAGACACTATTTCATAGACATTTTTGAAGAGCGTTAAATTAATTTGAAACAATAAAACAGGCATGCACATACTTTAAATGGGGAAAATTCAACGCTATCAAAAGGAAGTATGAACAATTTTTTTTTATGTAGGTACTTACGTATGGGTATAGTTCTCGACAAATCAAATATTTAATTCTCGTGTGGTAAATGTTATCGGAAAAGGTCATATTAAAGAATTATCTTTGGCTGATCCCAAGCAACATTGCACAAAAAAAAAGAAAATAGAATTTCTCAATAATCATAGATCAGCAACTTAATAAAGCTACATAACAGTCATTCATGAAGATATATAAATCTTATTAGAGTTTAAAGGGCAATTTAATTTCAACATTATACATATATAGGTACCGCATTGAACATTGTAATGAAGAGAGTTGCAATTTATTTATTGAAAAACATAATCAGGGAAATCTTTAGAAAAAAAAAATATAGGTATAGACCTTTAATAATTATGAAAGCTCTAAATTGCAATTGTTCTTTATTCTATAATTATATTAAACAGATAGATTTTATTAAAAATAATTTTCTACATTATTTGTACAATGATAAATAATTAGCTTTTTTTTCAATATAATTTTTTTTTTCAATTATTAAGTATATTTGTTATTTGATTATTTGATTGAATAATTGTAATTGTCCGCCGCTTAAGAATGGCCGCACACGCATATTATTTCGTTATTTTTGGTACACATACATATAGTCGGAGTTAATTTACAAAAAATTGTTTATTATACAATATGTAAAGCTCTATCTATACACATGTGAGTTAATTAAGTATATGGGGATATATGATAAATCTTAGTTTTTTACCAACAGGTCAGTGCAACAATAACAATATGCACGCATTAACATCACGCAATTTCTATCTTATATTCATAAGAGTACCTATAGCTTTTCTCTATATATGTACTGTAAGATCGATGTGCATTCGTGCTAACATGAGATGCTATACAGTCAATAAATATAAACATATTAATATTAGATTTGAAGGTGTTTGCACCAATTAGCAGCCAATTATAAGACACCAATGTGTTTGTGTGTGCTGAATTCTGCACTACTTACTCAACATAATTAGTGCATACTGCAGTTTATTCCGAAAAGAAAAATGCATGCTTTGAGAGAGAGAGAGAGAGTATATTCAAAATAAATAAATTGTTAAGTAAATCACTGATATATAATTTTCAATGCACCTGTTTTATTTATAGTGGTCATTTAAATTTTACGATCAACTATTCTCATTAAATGATAAAAATCTATAGACTGGTTCCAAATAGATTTGTCAAGATTCATCAATAATGTTAATTTTTTGTTTGTTTGTTTGGGGTTATAATACCTTTTGCCGTTCCGTCGGCGTCGTTTTGTAGCATAAACAGTACCTAGCTGGTTCATGGTGGTAGTAGTTGGCGCCGTGACGACCACGGGGGCGGGCGCCAGCACTCCCGTGGGCTCACCTACGAATGACGCAGCGCCTCCGGATGTCGGTGGCGGTTGTATACCGGTACCTGGTGCACATTGGCTTTGCACTGAGTTTATGAATTCCGTGTTGACTTCAATGATAGTTTATTCCTTATTATTTCGCCCTTTTTTATTTATCAAAAATAAATGAATAAATATTTCAAATAAAACACCCACTATAATAATGTTTCTATTGGTGAATTTTGTTGTTTTTTTGCTAATTGTTGTGATACCACGAATTATTTATTAGGGACGTCTTCGGGTGATGGGCACTAACTGATATTTATTATTAAAGTCCACGACCACGACCTCTACCTATGCCCAAACACGAGGATACTGGCAGGTCGTTGGGGGCTGCGTGCGCGACCTGACGCCCCCCACTACAACAATGAGGGGTCGGCGAGTACCGCCCCATTGGTAGACTAATTCATATGACGTCACAACATGGCCTCAATTGATGGGTCATTTCAGTGGAGGGAAGAGGGCTCTTTTATATATGTATTTGTGTACTTATATACCTATTATAAGTTGGCTATGACGACGACAACGACGACGATGAGGATAACAATAATAACAACAACGCCAACGACAATCAACCGTAATAGTAGTAGTAGTTGTAGAAGTACATAGTGGTGCTGGAAATAGTGTCGGAGACGATGCATCTAATTCGATCCAGTTGAGCCTCAAGCTTGCTTGCACCAATATTATCCTAGAAATTAGAAATCAGGGTTTGGTTGGAACCAATTACGATTCTAGTCGAAATTCTAATCGCTATATATGATAGAATTCATTAAATAACCATAACATTCACTGTGAATAAAACTACAACTATATGTATACCTATAGGTTCTATATGTATATAGCGATTCAAAAGGTCTACGTTGCTATCTGTTTAAAATTAATGTTACACCACTCTTGAGCTATATATATTATTGTGTTTGAATTATTTGACTCGCAATACCAACAGACGATTCAGCACCCTTATACCTAATCTCTACTAATAATAATAATAATATTAGTGACATCACCAAGTGACCTTCTAAATAATACCTTATCGTTATCAATCAACTGACATATTCAGATGTATAGACAAAATGACATTAATATTACCTACGTTTTGAAACATAAATACATATATACCTGTCAATCTATCAACTATAACATATTCTTATCAGTATCATTATTATCAGAGATTCAATTACCATTATTCTAATTGGCTTTCATTACTAAAACAGACTATAATATTCTAGCGATATTATATGAATTATAGGTACAGTCATAGACAATTATTATAAATTAGAATAATTAAGAAATAATAGACATATTATTATTAAATGATGTTTTTTTTTTTTTGGTCTATTTTGTAGCCGGTTTAAAAAAATTGTGTGATTACATTATTAATTGATAAAGATTGATAAAAAATTAGATAGAAATTAGCATAGATATAATGTTCCAAAAATCGGGAGACACTACGAGTACTATTGAAACTGTTTATAAAAATTGAATGAAGTAGAAGTACATCGTTCACAGTAGGGCGGGAGCACGATAATTTTCCAAATCAACAATCAATTTCATAATCAACGCAATCTTAACAATAAATTAGACGAGATTCTCATATAGGTATATGTTGAGGAAATATTGTATTCATATCATTACCATATTGAAACAGTTTGTGAAATTATCATTATTGAATAAATTGATAATTTAATGACTTTATTAATTAATTAATGCATCCACTTATGTGTTTAGTAAAATTTAATTCGGTTTTAAATATTTCTACATATCAGTGTAGATTGAGAAAACATTTTTATAATGATTACTAATTAAGTCTAAATTACTTATTCGTATTGACAAACAATTCTCATAAACATTTTTATTACCTATATATGTATATGTATAAGTATATGTACTTATTTATATATTTTTACAACATTTTATTTCAATCTAAATTGAAAAAATATAATTAAATTGAAAAAAAACAGCACCATCTATATCTATATCTCAATTAACTGTTATAAAGTCTATATAGGTACCTAAAGCAAAAAGAAATAAATAGAATTTGGATTTTATTTAAATTTTGGCCGCAGCTTGATGACTTGTCGACATTCTTGGCTATTTGCACATGCCCGAATCATGCATCTAAATGACTTGATACCTTTTTTTTTTGTTAATTTTAAATTATAGCTTTTCTCATACCTATATGTATATAGAGTGATACTTAATTTTTATGCGGACAAAATTCGTAATAATACCTATACCTATCCATTTATATTTAATGTCATTCAATCGACATACATGGTATAAAGATGTTGGATTAAATGATAATAATGGTAATAATCATGACATCACTGATAATAGCAACATAAATAATTATAATAATAGTAATAATAATAATAATATGTAGTAATAATGAAATAAAATTGTGAATGTTGTACAAGGAAATTAAAATTTTGCAACATGAATAGTAGCAATAATCTTGATCTTATACATATAGGTATATATGTACATATATGTATAGATACAAAATGTAAAACATGTTTCTTTAACATATTGCATTGAATGTATACATGATAGACATATGGTATTTAATTATTTATTAAGGACATTTGGGTGATTGTTGGATAAGATAATTTTTTGTGTATGAATGGTTAATTTCAATGTAGAAAGATGCCCATTAATTGATAATAATCAAATGATATAATTGGAGATTTTGGTGGAAATGATCACCGAATAAAAAAAGCAAAAAAACAACTATGATTCCATAATTAATGGCAAACCAATTTTTGGATTCAATTAAAACTGCACCATGAGTATATAGAGTTACATGATTTAGTTAAAGGGCGAGAGTGAGAATCTATATTATTATCATTTATACCAAATAAAAACTATAGGTTATCGAAGTGCAGCATCGAGATTCTTTTCTCATGAACGTGCTATATTTTGAATATAGTGATTAAAATGCAGTAGAGATATCTATTGGACTGAAATTAAATAATTACCAATGAGTATCTTATTTTTCAGGGTTTGAAGAGGGGATAATTTGGAGCGATATATAGCTTCCCGTCTGTATATTTATAATGATATAGCTTCACAATTTTAAACATAGTAAATTTCACGCCAGAAGGTGTTCACATATTGCTCAAATCGGCAGAATTTCTGATGCACTGGGTTTGACATATTGTGACAACTTTTCTAATAAACTTTCATTTTCTTGAAGAAGGGGGACCTCGTGATGATTAAAAATTTTCAGCCAATGTTGTTGATATTTCATTCACCACATCATTAAAAATTAATGATATATTAATGATAATAATGATAACAATAAAATAGGAAATAAATTATTTCATATCACCATTTATGAAATAAAATATAGGTAAAGATAATTATTCTAATAGGTACCTACAGGGGTGTTTTCATATAGAATTGAAATTCATGTTAAATACCTAATTCACAACAATTTTAAAACATATAAAATCCAAACATATTGAAAAATTGAAACAAAAAATAGAAAAAACAAAATAAAACGTGGCGTGTTTGTTTTATTATATCAAATATGTATATTGAAGAAAATTGTAGGTCAAAAAAGTGCACGCATATACTTTATTCATCTTGTTACAGTTTTCTTTATATTTCCAGAATTTCTATCAGAATTTATAAGGAAAATGAATTTATTTTTAATTATATTTCTGCTTTAATCAAATTGACGGCTCTACATAGAATTATTTTATTTTCAAGGAAACGTATAGGGGAAGAAAAATAATTAATATTTATACAAGCTGTCCATTAATCGATCTTTTTTTATTGAGATTTAAGCAATAATATCGTGGAATTTGGGCGGATTTGCATGATTCTAATTGTAAGTAAGTTATAGAGGCTTCAATAGAGACTAACAAACTGATGTGATATTATTATATAGTTTGATACGATTAGAATTTGGGTGAAAAATTTGAATAGTGTTGCTTCAAGAATGGACAGACAGGCTGTATATTCATATGCTTATCAATTAGTTGCATCTATGTATGTAAAGTGCATGTTTTAATTTTATCAAATGATAATCAGAGTTTAATCCTCGTTCAGCTATATGACGTTAAATAATATATTCCGTGCCATTGTCAGACTGTTTTAATATGTTGTATATTCATTTATTATCATTATTATTATTATTATTATTATCAATAAAATAGATCAAACTTCTTTGTGTCTTGAAACTGGCTATATCAACAAAAATAGGGAAACATGCACAATTGCGCACATTAGGAAAAAAAATAATAATTACGATTATTATTTTTATATAAAATAAAATACTAAAATATTTATATGATAATAATAGTGATAATAATTTTGAAATTGATAAGGTTGATAAAGAGCAAGTTTATTGGTCATATCCACCACCACTTATAAAACAAACTGATTTTATTTGGTGCAATTGCATTTATTCAATTTTGTGTAGGCGCTAACCAATTCAATATAAGCGATTGTGTCGTCTGACACGCCTACCATTGGTCGATTGGTGACTTTCAATCATAGTAAAAGGTATTTAGACACGCCCATTACTATTTATTATCAGTCTATAAAGCTGAGATGATAACAAAAAAAAAAAAAAAATTGAGCTAAATCAATAAATTAAATAGGTAAAAAATATAAAACAAATATTATTCCAAAAAAAAAAGGGTAAAATCAACAAGATATTCTGAATATTTCGTTGAGTAAAGGGTAGGCAGCCGAAACAACAGAGGGGTGCCTAAATTTGCCTAACCCAAAAGATCTGATATTATTGAATTGATTGGTGATAATTTATATTTTTGTTCTCTAATAACTATGCCGGTATTCAACTAATTGTATTTTATATTTCTTAATTGCCAATGCATGATTGTTGAATCGTAAAATTAATTAGCGTAGAATACCAAAGTGTGAACAAATTGAAAAAAGTGTCTATTCATAAATAATAATATATTTAATATTTATATTGATATCAAGTGATGTGCTTTAATGAAATATGCTTTAATAAAATATTTCAAATACGGTCCTGTTCAGATTAACAATATGACACGATTTCTGATATATTTTGATAACAATTAAAGTAGTTACCTACTCATTAGTATTCTGCAGAATTTTTTCATCATAGGACCGACTGGAGATAATATTAAATTTATACTTATAGTTATCATGGCGCCTCATTGAAAGGACATCAAAGAGACAGGTGCTATTATTAGTAATTAAATTATTACGTGATGTCGCAGTGAAACACGTTAGATTAGACGTAAAACTAATTATTCTCATTTTATTATTTTTATTAGCTTTATTATTATTATTATTATCATTACTTTTTCTTAATTTATTATGTAAATAAATACAGTAGAACCTCGTTTTTCGCGGACTCATTTTATCCTGTTGTGCTTTGTATTCTTTTATATAGATAAACCAATGAACTGATAGGACCCTAAAGAAAATTGCCCGAAGGAGTCAAATATCTCACGAGCTCGTCGATGGGACCATTTCGTAAAATTAGCGATATTCACTAAATTTGTCTCGCAATAAGACCATATTGTCTCGAAAAACATGTGGTGAAGCGCCAAATCTCTGGCAATGATAGAGGTCATTTAGAGGGTCTACTACTGTATTTACAATTTGAATCACATTGACGCGTTTTTAAACATATTTCATTTTCTTCACTCTTTTCCAATTGTAAGTATAAATAATAATAATTTAACAGGGTCTTATTAGATAAACTTCAAGACTCTCGCATGGATCAATTATAGAATTACAAATAACAAAATCTTGAAATAAATTGAATAATATAATAATAAGCTATAAATTATTGTATTTCACGTTGCTTATAGGTATGTATAGTGCAAAATTAATACCACTTATTCTTCTAACTGTCTGTTTATATGATTATTAGATCTCAATAATTCAACATATGGAATTTGCTTCTTTTGGGAAATGGGAATAATAGTATGTATATGGCGCGCAATGTCAGCTACGTGAACCTTTTGAAATAAATTGACCTGTATGGATCAATGTTATGATATTTACAGATATATGTACTTTTCTTTGATCGATTCCTGAACCAATCTGTTTTTTATTTTTCGAATAATTTCGACTTCGTGTTATCTCTCTTTCACACATGCCTATATGTAGGTAAGTGGGTATATGTATTATAGGTATACATACATAGATATTTGAGAAACTGTCATCTATATAGATATCAGATAGAATAATACTTAATCTTATTATAAAAAAATAAAAATTATTTTTCTTATGTTAGTTTATAATATCCAACCAAGTATATTTTAAGATCTGTTTTCGTAAAATGTTAAGAAAATATTGTATGCACATGCAACTAGATATCAGCAATAATTCGCTATAATGTCCGTCATAATTTTAATCAAAAGACGTATTTTATATGTTGTTGTAATACGTACAGACGTTATGTGTGGTGGTATTATATTGTATTAGTAATGATGACGAGTTTAGTGATAACAAATATTTATAATACTTATACTGAAATAAAATAGAAACCTCTCTAAAGCGACCACATACCATATATGAATT
>JAZBGX010002601.1:0-12252 GCA_037414775.1 Zonitis immaculata | reverse complement strand
ACAGATTATGTTACGAAAATTATCAACGGTCAAGACTGCTGGAGGATATCCTTATATTACCTCTTACTTATTATACTTCTCTCTATACGTCAACACACACACACACACACACACGACTTGATTAATTCCCTAGTTTTAATTGCAATGTTAAATGTTAATAGCATACAATTAGTCTGGTCGGAGCTCTAATTATATCAACACAAACCATCAATTTTGACGTTAAATTGATGCTTATGTTTTTATTATTAATTTGTCGTGAATAACATTATCCTATACAATTTCCTTATTTATTTATTTAATTAAGTTTATTCATTCATTTTAAAAAAAATATGAATTGAAGTCAGATTGTTATCAATGGTTGGTTTTTATTATCATTTTTTGTTTTGTTTCAAATTAACTTTAATATTGTTGTTTACATTTTTAATTTTGAAAGATCAGCAGGTGAATCGAAAGGATTAATTTCATATATAAAATTTTGTTCGTTGCAGTTGATTCAAATGGTGAACCACCAAAATTGAAATGTAACCTCAGGAAACACAAACCGAACCGGAAACCGCGCACACCTTTCACCACACAACAATTATTAGCACTGGAAAAGAAATTTCGCGATAAACAATATCTAAGTATAGCAGAAAGGGCCGAATTTTCCAGTTCGTTACGACTTACTGAAACACAGGTAAATATTATAGCTATCTATATATGTATATGGATGGATGGAATTATTGTGAAATTTATTTGTTGTTTAGGTGAAAATCTGGTTCCAAAATCGCCGTGCTAAAGCGAAACGTTTACAAGAGGCTGAATTGGAAAAATTGAAGATGGCGTCATTGTCACGCCACCATCATCCACTCTATCCACATCCGGCGCTACAAGGCTATTTTCCACCAGGCGCTCACCCTTTAGCGACGCTGTTAGGCGCTCGACCACCTATGGCACCGCTCGGCCTCATTCCACAACAACCACCACCACATTTGACATCGCCTCAAGGCGCAATTCGATCACCCAGCCCTCATATGTCCTAAAACAATTTGTGATCAACAATAACAACATCCCCACCATATTGGAGAGGGGATTGTTCGTTTAATAAGTGTTTTGTTTTGTTTTTTCGTTTAAATCAAATTATAATTTATATACCTACTTATAAAAAATTGATGAGGACAGAAATCTTTATTTGTGCCAAATTGTTATTATTTTTGACGGGGACAAAAACTGTGTTGTATAAGATTTTGTATGATTGTTTTTATCAATGACGTTATCATGGTGAAATTGTGACTTATTAATTAGTTTCGAATTTATATAAAAATAGAGGGTTGATTATTTGATAAAGTTGTGACCTTTTCACCACTTAGATAGATAAAAACGATATCTCGGCGTGAATGATCTTTAAACTTGATTTGACACTCTTTCATTAAAAATAAAAAAAAATAATTTTTGTTATTAAATTATTAAGACGTAGAAAAAAAATTAATTTGTTCGATAAGGCCTTTAGGACTTTTTTTATCATTATTTATTGTAAAAAAAATAAAATAGAACAAAATATTAATAATAATCCTGATGATTGAATCATTTATAAATTTAGTATAATGATCTAATTCCGTTCATATATAATATCTAATTAATTTTTGTTCTATATTAATAAAATTTTTTGTGATAATACATGGAATTAACAATCTCATATTATTGGGGGTTATCGTTATATTTTTAAGTTGAAATGGGGCGGAGGGGGGGTCACCAGCCATGAGAGTGATAAAAACAAACTAACCGTTAAATGATTGCATTTAATGTATTTTGTAAATATTCTTTGTACAAAATAATAATAATAATCATCATCATATAATAAATACCTAATTATAATTAATGAAAAATTCAAACTTGTGTATATATAATATAGAGAAATAAAAATAAAAAATTAAACAATTGGATAGCAAAAAATTCGACTTGCAACATTGTAAATTATTTAGAAGTAATATTAATTATTTAATTATATATCGCCTCTTGATTGGAACAGGTTGTAATCCAATATCAACAATTTTTCATAATTATTTGAATAATAGCACCCAATTATTAGAGATGAAAGTTTGGAAATAAACGATCAATAAAAAGATTAATAAACCAATTATTTCTATTTTGTTATTGTCATTTTTTCCTCTCTATTTCATAATGAAAAGTACAGTTTTGTTTATATTATAGTATAGAAATATTTTGGCGAAATCACGCCTAGATTGAACAAAGATTGGAAAACAGCTGGCCGCAGGATTTGCTCCCTAGAGGCGAAGAATGGGGCCTTAATTGGACCCCTGCTGATCATATACGGACCCCTATACAATTTATATACACCACATCTAACAAACAACAAAAATATAATATTTGACATATTTTCCGATAAAATGAATAAATAATAGGTGGGTATACTTAAATAAAAATTCAATTAATCAAAGATATACGTCTTTCAACACATTTATATCGGTGATTGAATATTAATATCGAACTAAATATAATTTTTAATAAAATAACAATATAATTATAATAACGATATAGCAAATATTAATGGGCAATTAATTATAATTGATAGCGATTTGATAAATTAATTGGATCAATCATTAAATTGATTGGAAATGAATAAATTATAAATATAAGTTATGATTGTTATATATATACATTTTATACGACTATCTCTCTCTTATTTCTATTGCCTCTCTATATCACGACATCTATTTTTTTGCTTTTCTCAATTTCCTGCCATATTGAGGACGTTTACTTTACAAGGATTGTTATCTACAATCGTTTATTAACCACTTCCATTATTATCATTATTATTGTTGTTATGAATTATACAAGACTAGAGAGAGAGAGAGAGAGAGTGAGATAGATTGTTGAAATGAATGTAGAAATGGTTTTAATCAAATCTATTGATAGAAATTTGTGATCAATAGCGGCAACATATCAATTTCACTTTGATTTGACGGCTCATATTCAATATTTAAACGTTTTTGATTATGTATTGTGTTATTTCCAATATGTAAATATTATATTAGGGCTATGTATAGTCATCATAAAATCTTTGAATAAACAAATCAATTTTAATAAATACTTATCATAAGATATATAAGAAACATTAAGGTATATTAAATAAAATATATTTCGAAAATTCTATAATTTATTTTATTTACACTTATACAGACTGTCCTATGTGCGACAATTACGCAAAAAATTTGCGGCATATTAGATGAATTTAAAGAGCTTTTTTTTAAAAAAAATAGTTCAAGCTAGGTAAGTGGAATCGATAATTTAAAATTGAATATAGAGAAGCTCCTAGTTCAAATTCGTGTTGAAAAAAAATATGCAGGAAATAGTTAGATGACAAGTTGTCAATGTCATTTTGATTTATGAAGAAGAAGTACATCGATCACAGTGATGGCGAAATTCTAGTGGAAGCAAAATTATAGCAAATACATTTTTTCTCAATAGTCTAGTGAAGAGAAGCTAAAACTATGCTATTTATGCATCAATGTACTTATACGATAAATTTTAAGAACGAATTTTTGACACCCAAATCATGAGCTTTTACTATCGAACAACCGAGCGGCACATTCCATTTTATTGCAAATCGTACAGTTTGGCCGCATATATATACCTAATTATTATTGGAAGTTACTTAAAATAGTAGTTAGAAAGAGAAGTCATCTTGCGACGTTAAATCGCGAGTACATGGGTCTACCAAATGTCGGTCGATCAAATCCCAAATGTGTTCCGTATTACTGGACACGCTCAGTGGAATAAAATCAGTTCAGAACTATACAAATTTATGGTTCCAATTCTCTGTTCGTGAATCGTTAGAACTATAGTTAGAATTAGTTCTTTTAGTTTATTACTTTAGAAAGAAACGGTTAAATCTAACATAAATTTTTTAACATTCACATGTTCGTTTTCGAGGTTATTAGGCTTTTTTGTGTAATTCTAGTCCCAAAAATATCTGTTCATGGATTTCAATGCCGAACTATAGTTCGTTATTAGTTCGGTTATTAAAGCATGCGCATAGAAGTAGAACAGCTACTATAAGAAAAAAATTTAAAATGCCCTGCACCTCCGTTGGGCGCTTCGCTATAGACGCGTGGCATTATTCTCGCAGGTGTGCTTGTAATGCATTTTATCTAAGATGGTGCACGTTGAGACCATGAGCAGAATTTGTGTTGCTCATTCTAATTGTTTGGTGTCTTACTGGATACTTGGTAGACGGTTAGTTTGTGCTTCGCAAAATATACCGATACAAGCAACGTGGATCATCTTGAATGCAATTGACTATAAGGTCCATTGTTAAGTTATTATTTATTAGTAATATCGAATAAGTACATCGATCACAGTGGGGCGCGAAATTTTAGCAAACTAATTTCCTCTCAATCGTCGATCTCTATTTTTTAAACTCAAAGACCTAGAACGATAGACACAAGAATAATGAAAGTTATTGTATTGAATGGACCACAAACATATACGACAAAATTTAATTATAAATCTGGAATCCGGTGCGTTATGCTTTATCTATCTATCTACAAGTGAAATAAAAATTTTGACATCTCCTGATATCAAATAATAATTTGTACATTTATTTCAGTTATATATACGTATAGGTCATTCAGAATTGAAAGGACATAACCTGGCATCGTTGTTTTTGTTGCATCTAGTTGTTAACTGGTTTATCAAGTTATCGGTAACCGAAAAGAAAAATTAATTATATTTGAAAATTAGACCATCATCCACCCGTCTTGGCATCCGGTGATGCGGATGTAGAGCAATCCATGTCGTTCCAAATCCGAATATACCATATAGTTATAATTTGGTTTGTTCCATTATTAATATAATATCATACAATGGACAGCTTGTATAATCGATCAATAGTAACTATACTATAACGTGCAATTAATTCTCATTTAATCTTTAATAATCGAACATAATTCAACAAATGATCCATCAACATTATTATAATTAATATTTTAACGAATAATCAGTTTTTATGCATTAAATAAAGAGCAATTCAAGTTATTTGTATATGTTTATATGGAAATATTAATTAATAATCTATATTGATAATGTTGTACAAAATATGTGCGATGTTATCGGAATCTAATTAAAATTATCATTTATATGATTAAATTTCTAAATCAAAGTCGGCTACTATTGAAACAAAATTTTTCATGCTATACGTGATTTAGAAATTTGAACAAATAATCACGTCACCTTTGATTTAAAAAAAAATTTCTAATGTTTTTTATTATAGTTATATTTAGTTAGTTATAGTGATCGTGAGAAGTTTTACTATTTATCTAATTAGAATTTTAAAATTGAATATTAAAATATTAATATATATAATTAAAAATTTATTATCATTTATTGATAAGGTAAGAAAGATAAGATAATTTATTGGAGAGAAATATTTGAATAATGAATAAGTTTTATGATATTTATAAATAAATGATCGAAACGTTTAAGTTAGGAAATACATATATGTATGACCTAATCATAATTAATCAATAGAAATAATTAATTAGGTAATTAAATTTAATTTCGTTTATAAATCATCGATTAACTGACGGATAATCAACGACATACGGCACGTGATTTAATTCAATTGAGTTTACATAAATGTCGTGTATGTATTGGTAATATATTGGAATTTGCTATTTTCTTCACAATTCACCAAAAATCGGATCAGGGCCGGCGTTAGAGCGCCTTTAGTCGGAAAATTCTAAAAAAAAAATATATTCAACTTTAATTGTGAAAAATTTGTTTCTTCATTAAAACTTTCTGATATAATTAATTTTTTGCAGGAGTCTTGATGAACTATGAGAACAACCCATCAAGTAGGGTAAGCTTATTTCCTTTATATTATTGGTTTGGATAATTATTTTTTTAATATTTAAATGATTTAAATTAGCGCAAGTTCTTAGAACAATTTACTAATTAGAATCTTTTTGTGGCACGACGGTAGTTATAAATTTGTCAATTTTTCGAAAAAACAAAAAAATTTTTGTTTTAATTACGATTAAAATCTGCATAAGTTGTAAATTTATTATAAATATGATAAATAAAAACCACCGAAATTAGAGAAGAAATTTATGAATGCGTAGAAATTAGAAAAATCTACATAACAGTTAAAAATTTAAATAAATTTACATAATTTTTTTTTTTTTGAATTTCACCATGTGCATTAAATAATATTTAAATTACAAATTTTTTCGCTTTTCATTAAAAACAAAACAAAAACAAAATCTCTGGAGAACAATAGCTATATTTCTGATATTTTTATAAATATTATAATTATATAAAATATTTAGTAGCAGTTGAAAAGATAACTACATATATATATTTATAAATAACAAAAGATAATAGACTTTATAAATTAAGTTCTTTTTTTCCTCGTAGATTTCCATTTAAATTTTCAACACACACATAACTATCCACAAATACGGCTTATTTTCTTTCTCAATCAATAATTGTGTGATTTGTGTAGAAATCATTCTAATTAACATACCAAGTAATTAGTAAAATCGATAAAAAGGAAAAAAATAAAGGAAATAACATCAAAGATTCATTATTATTATTATTATTATTATCATTATCAAACAAGTTCTTTTACTTTATATATACATTTAAAATACTACGACTAGTTTTTAGATTAATTTCGTAAGAATTCCTCTATTAGAAAGACTATTAGATAAGGCCATTTTCAATCTAATAAAATTTTATTCTTCTTCTGGTCTACTTTTTGTTCAAAAAAACTATTATTCCTTTAATTTTATTACAAATAGACAAATTTGTATCTTAAATCAATACAGGTAGACTATCACTATATAATAAATTAATCTACCACTACTTCAACCTAACAATACAGTGAAACCTCTCTTACATGGAATCAAAAATTATCCATCCAATAGAGATGTCCGTCCAAGAGAGTTCTCCACTTGAAGAGATATTTCCTAGCAATACTGCAAATTTAGTTGGTTTCATTTTTATTTCAACAAAGTTTGTAACTTTTTAAACATGCTATGCACTTGATGACTATCATCTACATTATTAGTATCACTATCATCAGTCTCTTTGTCGCACACAATCTTGATTATCTTGATGTTCAGTCTATAATTATTTATTCCAAATTAAATGTACAACGTTGCTCACATCGGCAAAGTTTGTGACGCTCCATCTACTAGGCTATACTATACTACCACCGAACGTCACAAATTCTGCCGATGTACATTTAAGTTGAATCAAATTATATATAAATCGCAAAAGTCAGTATGCAATATCACTTTTGCAGCTATTCAGTAATTGTTTATTATTTCTGCGATCATCCATGCTTTTTTATTGGAACGTCGCCAATCAACAAGCAATATTTCTCTATGTCTGCTCGTTTGCAACATCGAGGAAATACATTTGTTTTTTCTTCTTCTCCAAACATATTAGCACAGAATAAAATTATCAGCTGATCAAATCATTTTGAAGCTCTCGTGTAAGTTCTAAGGCTTTTTTTTGAGTTATTGGCCGAGAAACGGGAACATTTTCAGAACGAACTTTGTAAAACCACGCAAAAAATTAGGTATACATCTGATTATAATAAAAGGATGGATAAAGCTTTAATTAACTTCTTCTCCTGCTGTGCGTTGTCAATGGAAGCCTGTCTCCTCTAAAATATCGGCAGCTTGCTTTTTTCTAATTTTAAACCAATAAAGCAATTATTACAATTTTTATGTCTGGTACTCCGTTTTATCTGGAAAAAACAAACTGCTAGCAAAAACTTACTAAAGCAATTATTTGGTCTAGTTGACGATTTATCGCGTCAAATATTGTAGAGAGGTTCCGCCCAATGGAGGTTTTATACCTCGTATAAGAAATTTGGGGTATTAGAAAGGGTCCGCCGATGGAAGGTTTTACTGTATATATCACGAATAGTTTTTGTTTAATACTTGAAATTGTTGCAGGAAACAAAAACAAGTGATGATTTTGATATTATTGTTATTTATATTTTTGGCTTTGGAAGAACGAAAAAGAGCACCATGTCAAAAATACAAAGACTGGCGTTTATTAAAAAGTTTTTCAAAAATATATTACAAACACTCTTTCTGTTCCAAATTATATAGAAAATGTGTCTGTCGGTAAACTGTGGTGATCTGGATCGGTGATAGGTGGCTGATTTATTGTCGGTATTTTTATTTCTATTTATTAAAATGATACGGTTGAAAGTTAGAATCAGTAGAGGGTATCCATTTTTTTCGACTTCTTTTCTTTTTCTTTTTTTGGCTTCACCCATATATCTATAGAGACAGATTCTTCCCATAGGATAATCAACAACAACAACAAAAATATAATAATATAAAGATTTTCGTTATAACACTGACATCAATTAGAATGATGCGAAACATTCCAACTATGTTTCCAAAGATATGTGTAGAGAAGGATAGAGACTGTCACGATTCAACAACGATTGTCAGATGTCAGCCAACATTTATTTTGATAATTTATTATAATATGGACCAATGTTTTGTTTAATAGTTTGTATAAAAATAATTTTATGTATCCCATTTATAAAATTCTCAAAAATTGTCTTATCTCGTTACATGTGGAAATATTTCTGACAATTTAAATACATACGCATATAGTGCCAAATTTTCAGATTTGTACTGATGTTATATTTGAAAATAATTTATGATAATAATAATATTATTATTATTTTATTAAATATTTATCTTGTATAGATATATTTTTGTCGGAATCATCTTCGTAAAATAATCATATAAAATATAATTTTAATAGTTACAATAAAAATAATTAATAATACAAAAGATGCGCAAGTTTTTCCTATACCTATATATATAAACATCTGAATATATGCATTAAAAATAATGGTTTGTATTATGACATTGATTAGAAGTTTGATAAGTTTTAATTAACGCTCGAGATTTTTACTAATTCAGATCAAGATAAAGGAGCACACAGTAGCTACCAGTGTTGTTAATACTACCACAAATACAACTATATATACACATATATATTAACATTTATATACGCAGGGATCCAACTCCAGACTGGTTTTTTCTTCTAAATAACCAGAATTTAAATAAATATGCTGCGTATAGAAAAGAAAACGAATTTCCTACAAAATACACCCCACTTTTCCGTATCTATAGCATAAAGATCGACTTTATTTCCAATAAAATCAATGATTACTTCGGAACAATCCCTTGATTACTCTTCAATTCAATTTTCGTCAATATAAGGATATCCTTTTTCATCGCTATATAATATTTCTATATCAAATATAGAAAGGAAATTGTCCTATATAAGTCTATACGACGGTTAATTTATATTAATTAAAATAAATAATTGCCTCGCCATTTACTCAAAAGCGAAAAGGACATAAAACGCACCATACCATAAGTCGCTCTATCTAAGGAAACAAACGAGCAACAATTGCACCTTCATTAATCTTCCCTTGGCAATTCTAAAACAATAGACGCCTGACGCCATCTAGTAATTATAAGGATAATTACTATAAGGCTATTATTTTAATATCTATATAGTGTGAGTTTGTTGTTTATATTTTTATTAATAATTAATTCCAAAAATGTCTATCATAATATTTATAGAAAATTCAATATTGATTGTTATCGAGTTGTTGTTTTTTTTTTTTTTTTGTAAATGAGATACGGGGGTTTAAATGGGTTGTTGATGGTGGTGATTAAATTGGAGGCGGCGATAGGGCTATAGGGATGGTAATCATAATAATAATAATAATAATAATGGTTGGTGGTGGTTGTGGGTGTGTGTGTGTGTATATATAGAGACGAGCAGGGGTAGTAGCCTGTGTAACAGTTTAATTTGCACATTAGCTCCCGACAGAGAAAGGCTGAATTAATTAACGCTATTATCGCCTATCATCTGTTTTAATTGCCTGCCGAGGGCGCCATGTTGTTTTTACTAGAAATTAAAATGGCCGCCCCTAACAATGGTGTAGTCATTATATAGAGGCATAATCAGAATACAGAAATGGTAAATTGCTTTAATGATAACGAGCCTGATTTACACTAGAATAAACCTATATGGGATTATTTTCAACAATTAATCAGTTCAAAGTGTAATTTTATGTTTACTTAATCAATCCAAAAAAATCTAAATTATTATTATTATTATTAATTAGGTAATTTATTAAAAGTAAATTCAATTATATACGTACTCGATAATAAGTATTGGGATTATAAATAATTTTCCATTTGTTTTAAACCTATTTGCGGTTGGTTAGATTGTTGTTGTTTGTAAATCGGGCTCCATTTAGCACTGAGTGGAGATGGCCACGAAAATGAAGTAATTAAAACTATAAAGGGCAGGTTAATTGTTTTCCCTACCATCACGTAAATTAAAACAAACCAATTACGGTCCGCCTTTTGTCGACTTTATCTTCCACTCGGGCTGCTCTGACGTTAGTTTCTCATCATTATTATTATCATCATCATCATCATCATCATCATCATTGTTCGGATTATATAACTTTTTTGTTTGCATTAAAACTTGACGTAATTAATTTTGGAATTATATGATAAATGAAAAATTATCTTTCTAGAGAAGAGGAGAGCAATAAAAAAAAAAAGAACAAGGAAAATCAAAAACTCTTGTGTGCATTTAATTTGATTTTTTGTTTGTTTGTTTGTGATTATACTATATGTGTGTGTGGTGGTCGTTATTTGGGGTGGATTTGTTGTCGTTAACGAATCAGAAGGCAATGACAATGAAAAATAATTCTTATCTAACAGTCAGAGAGCCGTCAGTTTGAATTGAACCGAATGGGATAACATAAAACGAGGATTATAATGCGGCAATTGTCGTGCAACAACAAACAAAATTGATCTAAATGTGCGATCTAAACATGATGATCATCACCCTCTCTCTTATATTCATACATATATATTGTATAGGTACCTATATAGTTATATAATATTACCCCTTATTGAAAGACATCATAGAATTTGGGCTTGTACAATATAAATGACAAAGATAGTAGTGTTAGAGAGGAGAAGAGAGGGTTTGGCGAACGTTCAATTATTGGCCTTATCGCCCCTTTTTTGACGCCCGTATCACCCGAACCGCCTTTTCATTTAAGCTAGTCGATGGATAATGCCCTTAAATTCGTGTGTAACTCTACTAACAAGCCGAATTAAATCTAGATATCTACATATAGATATATGGATAAATTGATATCAATATACCACCCTTGTAACTATTATTTATATGGAAATAATTTTTCACTATCAATACGATTTTTATTGAAGGATATAATATAAGTTTTATTTATCTATGGTCGATATTTCGGAGATTATTTCAAGCTATCCTTCTTTTTACTGATGGATATTTACTCATTCATATAGCATACGGCATATATATACCTATACAACAACGTATATTCCTCCCCTATCAAATTTCTTAGTAGAACCGGTGTTGAGAAGATTTCCGGATTGCACCCTTTTTCTTCAAATTTACCAATATACGGATATTGGAGAGAAAATGGTATATTTATTAGATTTTTAGAAGTGCGAATTTTCTATATCAATATGAGATTTGTGTGCACAGTTGTGCGGATTTACAATAACAAACATCATCCCGATTGGGATTGGAAAATGAGGGAAATAAATATATTTTATATTTTCTCTAACTATTGTACCACGCTATTTCTTCTCAAAGTTGGCGGTGCATTGGAGAACGTAGGGCCTATAGTGTAGTCATGCATAATTAAATTTGACAAAAATTAAGGTTAGAATATTGAGACTGGATTATATAACGAGCTAAAATGATTGAATAATGTAAAGTAAATCCAAAAAATTGTGCAATAATGTAGAAAATCGAAGTTAATTGATAATTGAATACAAATTATTACTGTAATTAGCGTCAGTAATCTACATTACCGACAGGCAGCTGAAACAATCAACGGACGTACGTTCACAGAGTCAACGTCAACTTTGAGGAGAAATAGCGTCGTGGTACGATCGTTATAGGATAGGTACCTTATAGTTAGATGGAAGTAAGAAATTCTTTTTGGAAATATAAAATTGTTATTGTTTCTAAGAAATTTTGTAATAATTATAATATTTTCATAATTTGAACAAAAATTATGAAAAATCTACTATAAAAATGTCATTTTGCTCTTAGTTTTAATTAGCTTAAGTTGTTTTGATTGACGTTACATGAGAGAAGAGAATTCCTTTACCTATATAT
>JAZBGX010002600.1:0-12253 GCA_037414775.1 Zonitis immaculata | reverse complement strand
GTTGGAATAAATATTGAGCGATGGAACAAAAATCAATAAAATAGAATAATTTTATCAGTAAATAATTTACTCCAAATAGCTGAAATTTTTAGTAATTGAAGAAAAAAAAGACATATTTTTATTCGTGAGAATTCGAACGCACGAACATTAGACTATTACTCAACAACGCTACCACTCGACCACCGACTATTTGATAAGTTTTAAGTAAAACTGATATAAATAGTATTACTAAAAAATAGTCACCTTTGAGGCCGTTTTTCTCGACTATTTTTGAGTATTGCATTTTAGGACTTTAGACATCGAATAATATCATAGTATACTATCACTACCCCGAAAATCATCAAAATCCGTTTCCCCAAAACCGTACACTCTCCTTGTTAGAACAATTCCAATTAGATTTTTAAATTCATTCGACATTTGCTTGATTGTCCTATGGACATTTTGGTTTTCTTTACAGAATTTGCTCAATTTCGCTATTTTATCATTCAATTTATTTGTAAATTTATTCGGTTCATATTTGATTTCGAATTCTCTCTTCAATTTTTCCTCCATTTCTTCATCAATATAATCGACGCTTCGATTCTTCTCATCTTCTTTCTTTTTTCTCATCATTATTGTCCATTTTTCTGATAGGGTCTCCGCCCTTGGAGTTTCCGTCCTTCTTTTTCTTAATATTTTCTTCCCATCCATTCGGGACATCAATTCAAAATCTTCTCCATCATCATATTCATCATCACCATCACTATCATCATCTTGTATTTCAATACATTCAATATCACTGTTATTCTTACTATGGTTGCTATTTTTATTATTATTGTTATCATCATTATCGCCATCATTAATAGTTTTATTATTATTATTTTCTTCTTCTAATTTACTAATTTCATCATTTGTCATACTACCAGTTGACAGTTTGGAATTATCTTCACTTGTTGTATTTAGTACAATTGCAGATTCATCATTGCTACGCTTCAATTTATCACCGTCAATTGTTTTTTCAGTTACAATTGTAATCGTTCGATGTTCGACAGCGGGAGCACCGCTTCCAATGCTGCTAATGCTACTGTTGCTACTATCAATTTTTTTTCTCTTTTTATTTTTGATCACTCCAACAGTTTGCTTTGAGACAATGCTCAAACCTAGCAAATTTTTGCCCTCTCCCCCCCAGAATCCGAGGGGCAGCGCACGATCGGTGTTTTACCACCAGCCGTACGGGAGGATTCTGGGTCGCCGACCCTACCTCCCTGGGGAAATCTTTTTTTAAAATTTGCATTCATATTTAAACATTTTTTTTATCGATTGTCCATTTCATTGCCTAGTCAGTAATATGATCTTGTGTTTATCATTCAACCCATTACCATTATCATGTCCATAGTCTTTGCTTACGTTGTCATAATTACCCCTCCCGTTTGTTCCCCGACCCCGCCTTCCACCGGGGGTTGGTTACCCGATCTCCAGCGGGGTTGCTCGAGTTAACAGGGTCCACCACTTGACGGTGGGGGTAGGCATTTCAGGGAGGAGAGGCTATGTATGACGCCTCATCCCTATTTGGACCCCGACCCGACCTGACCTATTTTTTTTGGGGGGGTGTAGTGAGCGCCGAAGCTAACCCAACCATTGACCCTTCCGACACCACCGTCACTGGGACTGTTTTCCACATACCAACAGTGACGGTGTTAACAAATTTTTAGTCATTGGCTCCTTATTTGTTTATTCAACCAATGACTACCTACTACCACTACAAAAACGTGTTTGATGCGTGGTTTGTATCGGCCATTTATTTTAATAATTAATTGTCCCCTTAGACGATTTAGTTACGCACGCGCTTGCCTTAGGGCATGTCGAAACTTTGCGCATCCTCCACTGCCCGCCTCGTGACCTTTACGATCACAAATTGGGCAGTACGCATCACCCCCGCAATTTTTTTTTTATATGAGCACTCCGGTCGCATCTCTGGCAACGCCTTCGCCCTGTTACCCTCATCATTATCGTTTATTTTGCAATTTTTCGCTATGTGGCCGTAATTCCAACATTTGTAACATTTGATTAAGTCAATTTTTTCATCTATTCCACAATTTGTCAAGCCAATTCTTAACTTACCCAAAGCTGTTAGGGCCCTTGCATCAAATTCTTCAATAATTATAACCGCCAGCTGGTTGCCGTTGTTCATCGGTCTAACTGTCTTCACCTCGAACTGGTCACGATTTTTTATTTTTCCACTATTAATTAGTGCTTTCTCTATTTCTTCTTTTGTTGTGATTTCGTCAATGTCTTTTATGTGTATTACTTTTGTTCTTGTAGCACCCAGCACTTTTAATTTATCACCGCTATCTTTCAATATAGATTCTAATTCTTTTTTTACTGAATCTGTTGCATCTCTCCTGATGCTGACTAGTACATTGCCTTTATTGGTCTTTCTAACACTATTCACATTATTAATTATTTCTTGATTTACCAATTTGTTTTTAAGATTTTTTAATATATCTGCATAACTGTTTCCATCTTTATTATTATTATTATTATCATTCTTTCTACACTTTTGTCTCTCGTGAATTTTAAAATGGCATGAAGTCCTTTGTCTAAACGTTTAATTTTTTTATGGTCCAGGTAGAAGTACCTAATTATTTTATGCATTGATTCCAATCTCATGTTTGTGTAAATGCTCGCAGATTTTCTAAAGCAGTATGCTCACCATTAGTTGGGCATTGAACTGATTTTCATCTCATTCTTCTTGCAGTACTTTCAATACTTTGTACACTTCTGAACGTTTTTCTTTATAACGATTTTTGTTAAGTTCTTCTGCCACGCGCGGTCCACGTGCCAGGAGCATAATAATCGATACGTAACAGGTCCTATGATGTGACACCAGGCATTGTAAAAACTATCTGTAATATCTTACATAAATGTTTTTGAGAATTGAACAATCGAGAATATTCTCGGTTGGTTGGGTGGGTGGTAATTAAGAGGGAATTTTAAATTTTTTGTGCGGCCCATCAGACTTTGATATGTCATATTGATTGTCCAACATGCGGTTTGGTGTTGAAAATTTCTAGGCCGGGCATATTCAGGTACCAAAAAAACGAGTTATCATTCAATAAATCATCGTCACGTTAAATATTCGTTCAAATTAAGTGCGTTTAAGGGTACGTTTTTGCGAATAGTCATTTAGATTTAACTACCATTTTATACTTGGTCTTTTTATATTTGAAACGGTCTCTACCTTGAGTTCAATTTTAAGAAAGGGAATTAAAATTAAGCCGCAAGAGCATCATATCGATTGGTGCAATTTTATCAGAGAAGTTTTTATTCATTGGGCATCCGACCAAAGCAAAAAAATTAGGGAGCCGGGAACAATCGTGGAGATCGATGAAGCCAAAATTAGGAAGCGCAAATATAATAGAGGTATAATTGATAGGTTTTGGGTATTTGGCGGTATTCAACGCGGAAATGGAGAACGTTTTTTTTTTGTTGTTGGCGTACCGAATTGTTCGGAAGAAACTTTAGTGGGGATAATTAGGAAGAAAATTTTGCCCACACGCAAAACTTGAACGGACGTGGCGTAATTTAAGGGAATCGGTTGCGCGATTCAGGAGATAATTATGCCACTATGATGACTATTAACCCGAGTTTATATTTTTTGCGAAATTTTCAAGCAATCGCGATGTTGATGGAATTCAAATTATTCAATTGATCATTTTTCAGAATTTAAATAGTAGAAAGGAACTCCCAATCAACCGACAATATTCTCAAATTATTAACATTCAAACCAAAATAATTATTTCCTCATTCTATATCCTATTCCGGTGGGGATGTACTCTCCTCTACGTAGTCCCACTAGACTTATTTATGATGTAAACAAATAATATGACAGAACGAGCACCGTTTCTATATCCAGAAATTTTCAATACCAAGAATTAATAAAAAGTACCAAGTAATGGTAAATATTTTAAATTATAAGTTATTGTACGTATTTTCAGTGGCTTTAAATGGTTAGATACGATTCTGGTTAAAGAGTTCGGAGCGACATACACACAAGATTGGATGTGACATCACCCTCCACAATCCACCAGTGTGTGACGCCGCCCCATAGATCTTATCATAGACTATATGGACGACCAACTCTGCACAAAAATAATTCCGATTTTGTATGAGTGCCACTGAAGAGGACGCTGCTAGTCGTTATTGAATGAACGCGGTAAAATATGAATATTATATACTTTTTTATAGGTTCTTTAGATTAAGAAAAATAGACAAACATATAATTAAACAAACAATCTATTAATTAAATATAATAAAATTACATCAATTACAAGTAATTAGTCTTGTAAAAATAGAGAATTAAACTTTAGTCAATCATTTTAAATTCTACAAAATATTAAATTAATTAATTGATCGAGCTTACAAATTGAAAACTCAATTTGAATGACGAAATTTGAAAAAAAAAACGTAATATTAGACAATTAGAATACACCTAATTTTGTTTTTACATGATAAATATTTCCAAAGAATTCGTGTAAAATATATTGTATCTGTTGAAAAATTGCATTCTCTGGTGCGGATGTAAAATATACAGGTCGTCCGCCAGAGGCGCTCCTGGTCTTGTAGGAACTCTGGTTCTAGTGCAAGGGAAAAAATGCACTCCAAGATCTAAAGTTTGGGGAATTGTTTTAACGTCAAAATGTTCTCTAAATATCACACTCTAGATCACCAAGTCCGTTTTTTTGTTGCACCCATTAGAGCAAGAATTACAAGACCAGGAAATCCTCTGGTGGACCATTCTGTATATATTTTTTTATTATACCTTGATAACAGAATTAATTCTTTTGTGTGAAAAAAAATCATGTGCTAATAGAATTGATCGCAATTAACAAGATTACTAATAATTATAATCATAATAATAATGATAATGATCATGATATTAATAATAATAATGACGATAATAATAATAAAACTTAAATTATGACGGAAAATACGAATGAAAGAAGTGAAGAAAATAAAAATAAAAATATTGTTATCTATGTTGCAAAATTCGTTGACAAAAAATTTTCAATGAGAGTCATCCCGTGACCAATCATAATAACTAACTCTTCGGACGGATAAGTTAGCCTAGATTTATCATGAGATAACTCTCTAAAATATTTATATAAATTACAAGTATGTGAGGCAATGGACGTGAGATCCAAAGCACAATTTGAGTAATTATCCTTAGCGAGAATTCTACGAGCGACACTCCCGCTAAAGTAAGCAACCGACAGCGATTCCATATTGTCAATTCACATTCTTACACGTTGGATTCCTCATGTTAGTGAAACCATCCTCATGCAACGGTGTACTTCGAACTCCCACCTATTAAAAAAAAATTGTTAATTACTTAGCAGCTCAAAATCATCTTCTTCTCAATTACTCCCATGCAATTTTTCGTAAAGAAGGCACGTCAAAATTTGGACTTTGAAGGAACTTACAAATTAGGGTATTGTAGGATTTATTGCTGTTGCAGTCACATCCAGAACGAATAGCGCCAAATAAATTCTCGATCGGGTCTTGATTAAATGCTCTGGTGCGCAGCTCACTGACCCCTTGTTACCGGACGAATTGTCATAACCCCTTCACAGCTGTAATGGTGGTCATCCAACCATCCTAAAATTTTGTAAATGTCAAATCTCTATAATCATGAATGAAATTATATCATACTTGTGAAGGAATTGGACGCTTAGCCCCTACGAATTGCCAGTTTTTGATACATTCGTAGGCTTTGTCCCAGAACTCTACGTGTTGTGAGCTTATGGAAAGCATCGTTTGCAGTGATTCTGAACGACCTATAATTATAAAACGAGAATAAGTTACTGCTAATAACGGAATTGAAAACAAATAAATGATTTTATTAAGTAAAGAAAAATTCTGATAAATTACCTCCAACATTCATGCTTCCATTGAATTTATCAAATAAATGATCCATAAACATCACAAATGTAGAAGTCCCGATGGCTTCAGCCGGCATACGTTCTATAAAATTCAACAAACAATAAGAGAAGTCATAATTCTCAATTGAAAATATACACTTACGCAAACTGATCATGGTATTCAATAGAGCAGCCACGGATCTACTCAAAACTTGAGCGACACAATTTTATTAAATGATATAAATGATTACCATTAAACGTGCATTCCAGAAAGTGCTCCCTTAATTCAGGAAATAAGAGAAGCTGGTAACTTTTCTGCTAGTGAATTTGTGAAAATACCCAGAAAAAAATTTCCGCGGATATTTCACCCTTGATGATTTCCAGTATTTGCCTTATTTTTGTTTCTGCGCGAAAAAATATACGCTTCACACTTGCTGATGGAATTAATAGTCCATCTGAAATTAGATGTATGATTAGAGCAAGTGGTAAGAAGAATATAAAAACATTACCTTTGTTTTTGACGTTGATAAGCTTATAATGGCTATTATCGTTAGCATTCGTACAAAACAATCCGCCTAAACACTGTTCGCATTTCCAAATTCTCATTATAGCCCGAATCACAAAACCAGGCATGTATGTGACTACGTTAAAGCAATATTCGCTTAAGGAAATAAATGAGCTGCAATGATCGTGTTCATTTAAGACCATATCTTCAATATTCAAGCCATATTTTCTTTTAAAACTTATATCCAAAGGCCCTATAGGAAGTGTTTATGTAATACTGTCCAACAGAACTTCACAGTTACCATGCATTGCTCTTATATCGGCATGCATGAGTAACTTTTTATAGCTTCTTGCGAATTGTAGTGCTGATAGATTATTGTTCCAGCCATTTCTTGACTTATACAATATATCTATTTTCGAATGATTGTATTTCATATCTGACTACACAAAAAAAGGTTTCTAAATGATCTTGACTGCACTTGTATGTGAGTGCATGATCCATTTTCGACATAATCTTCAAAAAGTCCCATCTCACTTTTCGCTGACAATAAAAATCCTAATATTGGGGTTTTCTTCGTTCCCTGTACAATTTGATTGCCATCAATGGATTTTAGAGAAGTTAAGTATGCCATAACATCTATGAGAAAGGGCTGACAGACACATTTATTGATCTCTTTTAATGGAGCCTTGAATCCTTTTTCATATGGAGAGCGGCAGTTAAGTAAATCGAATAATTTGTCCATATAGCGAATGAATTCTATTGTCGCAATCGGCTTCAGCAAATTGTTCCATACCTTGTTCATCTTTCAAAAACTGTAATGCATCAGCAACACTTTTACTAAGTACCTGTGCAGCGAGTATGACCTGAAAAATTTCAATTAGAGATTATACCTATGTTCTCATGTATTCTTATCATTTTGAACTAACTTTCATTTGTTGCTTTTGCCAATAAATATGATTCAGTGCTAATTTATTTGCCAGACTTGAGCTCTCATCTTCTTGGATCTTTGTAGCTCAACTACAAAATGCCATTTGATTTTATTATTGTTCCTATCAAGCAATATGCGATTATTCGCTAACAAATTTGTCATTAATTTTAACATGTGACATACATCCAAAAACAGATAAATCTTATAATTTTTAGTTGGATGAAGGAACTAACTTTGAATGTTATAATCAACAATTGTTCATCCCAAATATCTCGCCATAGATAAATGCGCACCTGGACTATCACATGTTAATGATATTATTTGTACGCCGACATCAATTAATCTAACCGAGCATTCTCGAATTATGTTCGCTTTTTCTTCTCTAGTTGAAGATTTTATGAGAAAATAAGCGACTGGAATTTTCCAAGGTGCACAATGATTAACTACCAATAAAACAAATGCCAAGGAAGCTGCTTCCTGTTCAAAACTATCGATATCTGTCACTATATTCATATAACCCCAGCAACAACCTTTATTATCTATATCAATGTGTTTTTTGATGCTCATCTCATCCATCATCAATGAACAATATAGCTTTTTATTTAAAATTTTTGATTCCTCTGCCTTTTTTTCTAGTGCACGAAAACTGGAATGGTAATATCCGGGAACGCAATCATCTCCCTTTGTCCAATTTCTCAAAGTTGCCGGAGACGGGAGAGCTAATTTAACAATTTGACAAAGTTATATCCTTTTGGTGAATAAAAATTTAATGTCATCAATTCTCTTGCATAATTTCATTTATTTTGTTTGTCTTTGGATAATAAATATCTTTTCAATAATTCTTGTGGGACTGAGCTAATTGATTAACTAAGATGTTGAGAGGCCGAATCTGAAAGGAAATTCTTTTTTTCAAACTGTCCTATAATGGTTTTGAAGTCGCTTATTTTTTCCCCATTCTTTTTTTACGTTGTGATTGCGCTTTCATTCTCTTTCTTCTTGCATCTGCAGTTGTTTTCAATGCCATAATTTTTTCTTCACAGATAGGAGATCTGAAATAATTCATTATTATTATAATTGTCTTATTTCATTTTGATGTTTTTTGAATAGTTTTTCCTGTTATCTTCATTTGTATAATTTAGTTGAATAAAAATAAAAAATGGTTATCATATATTCAGATATTTTCCATAACATTAGAAAAAACCATAGAAATTGTAATAAAATAGAACTATGAACACAAAAGTGGGCAAACTTGTCAAACCTATCCGTTGTCATCTGTCAATTTCTAGGCGCGCTGATTAGCCGAAACATGGTTGGGATTAGATGTCTTTTGTAGGATAATTAATGGTTCGATTTCATTTTGCATGCAGCGGAAATTCGTTCTGAACCTTTTCCACAGCCTTACACAAGATTTCATGCACGTAGATCCAGTGATAACGATAGTCCTTAAATTACACAATTACCGAAATTTGCATTTATTGTAAGAGGGGACCTTATTGTAGTCAAGAAAATTGAATATATGTATTATCAAAACAAAATTCATAGAAATTATACATTGCTATACAATGTAAATTATAAGTACAACAAGAAGAAAAAAAAAATGATTAAAATTGTTGCTTTACTTTAAATTTTTATTACTATATTCTTCGGAGATGAAATTTCTTAGAGTGAACTTGATTGTTAACTTAAAATCTAACATGCAACCATTATGAAAACCAATTCAATTGAAGATTGAACTTTTCTTAGGTGAAATTTGGAGTTACAATAATTGTAGGGCTGGAAGCATGGGCCAGATCAATACAGAGATCAAATTTTCAATTGTTGAAGCAAAAATGGTAGTTGTAAGTCTCCCTAATTCAACCTGTGCAAGGGTTTTTATAATCTATGTTTTACTCCTGCTTAATTTTTAGGTTGTGACAATTAAAATTTTCTTCCAACCAAACTGTCCAAAATTCACGCCCTATTTACTAATTTTAATAATGATTTGTTAAGGGGTGGTGTTCATCCCTTAAACTGATTGTGGGTGTGAGCAAATTTTGGTTACATTTTTGGGTGGCCTGGTCACGGCCGATGGGCCAAAAGATTAATGCTACTATCTCAAGGGGTGGCATAATTTGCCCGCTTTTAATGAATTTGTCATCTCAAGTCTTTAAACTTAGCAGCTCTATGTCAAGCAGTAGATGCACTGATCGTTGATAAGCATTCCATGATTGCTATTCATTTATTCTTTTGTTATTTTATTGTGTCCTGCAATATGCTACAACCAAGCTGTTGGTCATTATTGGAGAATGTGACATTTTCTCTAATGGATTGCTGCCTCATTTGTAGTTGTTCCGATAATCATAGTTATTCTATGGAGGTTTGCTGCTTGTTACTGGATTATGAGACCAGGAATGAGTTATTATCGATCCTTGATCTACTGAATAACTAGCTTCATGCATTACGGGGAGTGATCCACCTGTCTATTGCTTTTGACTTCCAAAAGTATCTGTGTGTAAATCAACATCAAGTAACCAAATTCAATGCAATCTGTATAATTAGCATTGGACAACATGCAAATTCAGTTTGCAAATATATCAGGTAAATCTTATATTATTGTTTCTGAAATGGCATAATCAATTTTGTATGAGGTGTAGATGGTGATGGTAACACTATTACTATCTAGCAATAATATGGGAGAGAAAGGAAATAGCAAGCAAACAAATGTGTCTTATAAAGATAGATACCTGACTCATGGAAATAACGGTATTAATAATTTTTTGCTTTGTTATGATTCCTGTTTCTAATTTTTCACGTAACCATCTCACATCGATACCAAGAAATGGACAACCACATTGTGATACATTCTTTGTGGTACAGAAATTCACGTAGTGGTCTTTTCTGATTAATAAAGAGCCAAACATTCAGACCCACTAGTCGCCACTCTACGTGAGGCGGACGTATTTATTATATGCCATAGCAAGCAGGCCAATTGCTCTTTTTGCGTTGAATTTCTGATTATGATGACATCTAAAAGAAAAAAACAGAGATCAAAAAAGGGAAAACTTTACTCGTATATCAATTGTGTCCTTATTGGTAACTTCATCCATCTCAATATCTATTACAAATTCTTCGTTCCTCTGAGTTTAGTTTGCGACCGGAGTTGCTGAATGCTGGATGGATCGGCCAGGTTAGTAATTTGCCCCATAACTTCTTGTAAACTAGTAACTAGTTTCGCTAAATAAGAGATTTTTTGGATTTGTAAAATATTTGTCCAAATGATCGTCGCATAAATATACTATTTTGCTATCCCACCCTATCATGACACATTGAATATTTGTCAACTCTATAAAAACTCTCGGAACTATTCCTCTGGAATGTTTTCGTTGAGCATCTCGCTCTAGATTTTTATAAAACATGATATGTTTACGTCAAACAGACAAACTACTACATCATCTTCATACGGTTCAATTTCTATGTTGTCATTTATGGTAAAATAACATTCTTTGTAGTATTCCATGTTGTTGTTTTTCCTAAAACAAATTATTTTAATTGAGTCTGTGGCCTAAAAATATACAATATGTTATATTTCTCTGAATCGTTTTCACTTTCCCTACAGTGCTCTTGGAGTCTTTATTCTTCAAAAAATTCTTCGTTCGTGTTGTCTGATAGCATAGCATAGATGTCCATTTTTGAATCAAATAATTCACGAACACCTTCCACCCACCCAGCACTAATATACTACCCAACACATTTATTATATTACACCTCTCAAGGTGCACAAAGTCTATTGGTAGATAAAATAAAATCATTAATATCACATATAGATGTTCGTCGTTGTCGTTCATTCTATTTTCAATGAAATTCTCCATATTTTCAATATATGGCATTACATTTATATCTGGTGGGGGTATTGAATAATGAGATACTGACAACTCTAACCACTTGTCGATCAATCCCATTGACAACTGAACTGAATTTAAGCTCTCGCTTCGTATTCGCGTTTGCCTTCACTATTTGGCGGAAATTTTCTAGTATATCCGCCATCTGTCCAACCACTCTCTGGTATCTAACCACGTCGCTATGGACCTTCTTCGGCCGGCCAATTGTTGGCGGCATCGGCGCATCGCCTTCTTTGAGGCAATCAGTTACCTCATACTGCGTACCACGTGCATTAACACGCTTAATGCCTTCTACAGGGGGGACTCCCTCCTTTTGCACCTCCGAGGAGGTGCCTTCTACAGAGGATGGTTTTTTCCTCTTTAACCTACTACTTACTGAGACAACTTTATCCTTTCTCAGATCCAATTCGACGGCACGCGTATGTATGACATCCGCGTATCGCCCAATTCCTTCACCCACTCTCGCCTCACGGCGGATGGCTTCCTGCAGATCATCACTGGCAAGAATAATCTTCCCTATCAGCGACCTGACCGCCTTCTCACCAGATTCAGTATCTGTTTCTAGAGTACCCTGCCTTTTCCGTTTCGTTCTTTCCGAAACCTCCTCAGGTGAGCTATACACCATAACTACCTGCTCCATAGCAGTAGACTCCTGTCTAACTGGAGTCCCCGCATCCGGCGATCCCATCTTATGAGACGTCGTCTTATAAACCGAAAAGGCCTGGCTTTCATCCTCACTTTCGGTAATACTGCTGGGAGTGGACTGCGAAACACCCCATCTCCCCGCCGTCATCGTCATGAAGGAACCATCGGTTGCATCTCCGCCTGGTCCTCCACACCCTTGGCCCTCTGCGCCACCTCCCGTAACATTGGAATTATGAATGAAACTCATATAATTCCCACGAGTATGGGACGATCTTACTGCCTCGGGGTTACGCCTATTCCCGAGGCAGGGCTGAGTACTGTGAGGTTTGTCAGGTGCCCCACAGGGAGGTCAACGCTAGGGACTGTACTAAAGCGGCAGCCAGTGGGCTGATCATCA
>JAZBGX010002599.1:0-12255 GCA_037414775.1 Zonitis immaculata | reverse complement strand
GTTACTTGTTGATCAACAACAACAATGGAATATTATTTATTAAAATATTACATTGAACAGCAAATGCTGAATATATATGTATGTATGTCCCATAATAAATATATGTTGTTTGATGGGCTGTACATACACATAGTAATAGCCAGTGTCAGTAAATTAGTGCAATAGACAAAGAAAAACAAGATTTTAATTGAAACATATCAATAACAATTGAATTGAAGAGACAACACAAATAGCAACAAATATATTGCACGATAATATTTTTTAATGCTATTAAATTATAAATTCATGAATCGTAAAAATTTACAACAACAGCTCTCAAACTATTACCCATTTAAAAAAAAAAACATGGAATTTTTAATTAAGAAGTTCTGTTTAATATAAACCAAAAATATTAATCTCTAGATTTGCAAGAGAGATTTCTCGTAGTTAGAATAAACAGTTTAAGCAAAGATATTAATTTAAATAATATTAGCAATAAAACTGTAGAGAATGTTTTGATTTCAATAATATTCAACCTTATGAAAGCATTGCTCATACAAAATCTATTAAGTTAATGGAGTATGAAAAATTTACTTTATTAAAGTTGGGAAAACTGTTAACAAAATAAAAATTCAAAACGGTACATTGAACGCTTTAAAAGTTTCAACATTTTATTTAAATATTTAAAATAAATTATTAAAGTTTCTAATCGAATTAGAATGGTTCTTTAAATAGATTAGTCACTTTGCAAAAGTAATAATAATCGATTTAAAACACAATGATTATTAGATAGAATATAATTCACTTTTCAACGTAGTTTAGAAAGTGAATCAATTCACTTAGACCATTTTTGCTCTGAATCATGAATCCCTTTTAAGAAAGAGTCTTAAGCCTGTATCTGCTAAACAGCATCTGCAACTTGCATTTTATTTCAAATTTCTTGCTCCTGAGTGGCTCCTTAAGCCGGGAAAATAGATGGAGTTGCTGAGAGCTAGATGTAGAGAATAGTCATCGCAACTTCACTTTCGTGTTCAGATGCGTGCTGGCGAAATAGCACTTCAGCTCGCAATTTGCTACGCCGATTCTCCTTGATAGCTTTCCGCAATCTCTTTATTTGGTCAGCGGTGTATAAATCTGTAATAACGTTTCCCTCGAAATCTCAAAAATCGAATTTTGTCGCTGGGAATAATCGTTTCCAAGTCTTCTATGGTCTCAGAATCGAGTCAAAAATCTGTCTGGACCAGTCTAGTAATATTGAAGTTTGCTTGGCGGTTATCATTCTGGATATATCCAACATGCGGCCACCTAGTTCATGTGAAGTCCGTCGCTTAGGATCCTCTAAACACTGCTGTATGAGATCACTGTGACTCTTCACTCAGCTAATACTCGATCTGCGACTTTTTCTACCTAATTGCTGGAGTGACACGTGGATGGTCGTCCTTAGCGACCCTCCTTTTCTGTAAATGTTGAGCCAGTTTAAACTCCTTGCATCTACGTGCAACTGTAGAATATGTAGTCCCATGTATATCATTGGTAGACATTCCCCTCAAGCAGAAGTTTTTGATGACTGCTCTGATTTGTTTTTCATTTCCGTCTCAACTCTCTAACTGCTCGCATTCAAATGGATATAGTTCCAAAATATCAATGCCAATTTATACAAGTGTTTCACCTGAAACTAGTTAGAATGCAAGCTCGCTACCCTATTCTTTCTAAATTTTTGTGACTATATTCGATTCTCATAACTTTTCGATCAGCTCCTTTATATAAATATTAAAATACTCAGGAATACAATAATTGAGTTGTCTTCTTTTTGAATTTCAAAGTCAAATTCAAAAGTATTTTTCCCACGATTATTAATGAATTTTTCGGGAATAAACATAATAAACAGTTCTCTACCATATCTTACCAATTATTATATTACATATTTCTATCAAATTTACTGTAAATATTACAAGTCATTTATTGTTGGATATAAATTTTTATAATTTAAAATACAGGAAACTGAATAATGGACAAACAACAACGAACATAATAATAAAATATAAAATTTACTGTATATAAATTTATAGAAATCAAAAAATTTATTGTTTTCCAAACAATTTATTTTAAAATAAATTGAAACAAAATTGTTTGTTATCAGTCTTTTCCATTAAAATTGAAATTATGTAATTAGATTTAGGTACTTTTGGAGAAACTCTAATATAAATGTCACACACAACAGCAATGTAATTGATTTATTAATTGATTCATTGAACCAACTAATTATACAGGCTGGTCCACCAGAGACTTTCCTTATCTTGTAACTCTGGCTCTAGTGGGTGCAAAAAAAAACGGACTCGATGATCTAAAGTGTGATATTCAGAGAATATCTTGGCGTTAAAACGGTGCATTTTTTTCCCTCCACTAGAATCAGAGTTCCTACAAGACCAGGAAAGTCTCTGGCGGATCATCCTGTAGATATTTTGATAATAGCTCCAAACTTTTGTTGGGCTCAATGAGAGAGAGAGAGAGAATCAAATTCAATTTTTGAATAAATTTTGTATATTGATTTGATTGAAGAAATTCCTGAATAATTGATGATTATGCATGAGCAAATTCATTTTATTCCATAAAAACAATCTCACAAGTCCATAAATTAAGCAGTATATTACCAAATCAATGAATGTTTGAAAGTTTGCTGTTGATCAAATCTAACAAGTGTGTTCGATGTTCATCTAAATTCAATGGGGAGGTATTTTGTTTTTCTTTCAAGGAAAAAAAATTTCGTGCAACAAAAAAAAGATTCCTACCTATTGGAAATCTTTTAATTGAATTGTAAAATTGTTGAATTTAATTAAATCGGAAGCTTGTATTTGGAATATTGATCGATATTAAATTATGTTACTACAGACATTACTTTGAATTGAAAAATAACATTATCTAAAAGATCATTTAATTCTCAATTGAGTTGTAATAACAGTCAACTTAATTTCGAAGACGCTAATGGTGGAGGCGCTAGGGGAAATGTCATCTACAGCTTTTTGATTGAAGATATTTAAATATTTTTTGTTTATTCTTATAAAATTACTCATACCAAAAGTTCAACAAATGCTGTGAGATCAAAAAGTTTCAACAAAATCCTAAAAATTATTTTTTGTTAATTCCCATAATTCAAAGTTATTTTCTCAAATATGACTATAAACAGGTGGGAGTACATTTAATACCGGTATTTTTAAACTACAACTAATTTGGAACATAGGAATTTCATATTAATTGAACAATGAACTATTTTCTGAACAAATATTTGGTTTAGTTATTCGAAAAATTTGTGACTGTTGAATACAATTTTCTGTGGTACCAATTTTAGATTAAAACTCAATTAATTGTCGTACATTCTCAATAAATGATTGATTATATCGTTAATAACTATGGAAAATAACAGAAAAAAAATACATTTGGTTCCTACTTGATTCAATTAATGCTAAATAGTTTATTTTTCACAAACTTTGGCAATAGAACAGAATAATAAAATAACAAGTTTGGAATATAATTGATTTCAAAATAATTCCACTCCAATCAGATTCTCATCGATATCAAATAACACGATCAATTTTTTATACTCACTATAATCAAGAAAGTAATTCAATTTCGAAATTTGACTCTATCTTATTTCTTACTGGTATAAATAGAATGTTTGAGAAAATATTATATACCTAGTTGTTTGAAGCACATAAACTGAAATTCCACTCATAGCGTATAGAGAGACGAACAATATCAGCATTCCACAACAAATTTGACCTATTATCATACAGGAATATGAATAAAAATAAAACAATTTCTACTAATAGAAAAATATTTTCCGAAATGATAGACAAAAATTATTCATAATTGAGTTTTTCTCGTAATATTAATAAAAATCGATATGAATCGAAAAATAATTTAATCTGGAACTCTACGGTATGTGCTAAACAATGAAAAGCATAGATATATTATTTCAAAATAACAAAATATGTTCAGATCCGGAAAAATGGTGGGTGCACCAGGTTATTCGACATATCAGAAATTGGGAACAGTAATATGATTGAGCATTGTTATAAAATCGTTTTTTCTTCTTATAATATACAAGAAATGGTGAGGACATTTTATAGTCTTGCCGTTTGTTACAATCGTTTTATGAACTAATGGTGGAAATAACAATTTGTTGTTGAGAAGTTTACGGAACTATAATTGTTATTTAATTGATCAACAATAAATTGAATGTAAAATAAATATAGACTAGTTTATTTTACACTAATTTATGTTTATCTTTGTACAACAATGTAATTATTTATTGTGAGAAAATCAACAATTTAGTATTATTTCCTTAAATAATGGACTATTTAGTTTAAAGTGGACATTTGTTAGTATTTCCCCAAATATCCAGGTCAAATATTATCAAGTTAGATACCATGAGATTTGTTGACAAATAAATCGACGATAGATATAATTTTTCTTTCTCTTGATTCATATGTAGAGGAAGAACTGATTCTTACTAATCGATATTGAGAAAAAGTATAATTGAGTGAGGTTTTAACGTAAACTAATACAACGTCTCCAATTACATATGTAGAGCTAGAAATAGTTGAAATTCGATATCAATAGTAAAGCCCCAAAAGAGTTTGTTTACATGTTAATTCTACTCACAAGAAAAAGGCACTACAGGAATATCTCGCTGAGTGTGGCTCCGTTCAATGCTGATCCCGCTATAGTACGGTTAGTAATTTAGGGAAAATATCTCGTTTAGGATCGATTAATTCACTATGATACAGTTCGCAAGTATGTGAAGACTCAATCACCAATTGAGGGATAATCGTAGATACAGTCCACAGGGAAAACGTAATTTGGTACTGATACTGATACTTTTCGGTTCCAAAGATTGTAAAAGGGAGATAGGAATACAATTTTACTTGGATAAAACAATTGTAACACGAAGAAGTCCTCACGGATTGTTGATATTTACATTGTGGGCGAATGTGCTAGTGCTGATGAAGATGCAATATCAAAATTTCCAAGTGAGCAAAAGGGAGTTATTGGAGAAGGTAACTTTGATGAATAAATTTGAAATACTACTTCTGTACTGCAACCTAATGATCCAAATGTTATTTCAGCCTTCAAAGCGTTTCATTTGAATCGGACACTAATAGTTTTTCTAGCTTCGATACACCGATAAATATAATCTCAGTAAACATTGTACAATTTGAATATGAATTAGACTTCGACACATGGGAGGCTGCCGATGTCATGGAATGTTTTAAAAGAGACTCTCAACCTCTTGATGACAAATCTATCATTAATCTAGAAGAAGAACGTAATTACACGAAGAAGAAAGTGAAATTGGAGGAAATGTGCGAACAAAGAAAAAGCTTAGTGGATTCATTCAATGCGATACTTTAAAGTAGCCAATTAACGGTATTCAGTGAAATATTCCTATATCTATAGAGAAAAAAATGAGGAATTTGATTTTATTTCTAGCAACTCATAATTTTCTTAGTCATACATGGTGTGGATTTTTTTTCTTTTATAAATTCCTAAAGAAACGATCACATAAACGATATTCTTCATATAGAATGCAATTTCATTTTTTTATAGTTTCTCAAACATAAATGACAAAACCGAGCTTTTGTTAGAAATACCTTTGGAAATCAACAATAAATTGACACCTTTCTTTGAACAACTATAACAAAACGTTATTGTTCACGAGTTTATTTCAATAGATAAAGCTTTATATTCTAATTTTAGGATCGAAAAATCAACAATTTACAATCCTTTCAAAAGAATCAATCATGTTGATGGCAACAATTCATTGATGATCGGAACATTTGCAAAAGCAATAGTAATTGTTGTGACGATAATTTTTTCAATGAATAAAATATAAAAATTAGTCATTTAGCGATATAGAAAGCTCAACTTTTCTGTATTGGAGTGCGCCATCTAGTTGAGCATCCATGAAAGGAAAAAGCTGCACTAACATCGAGAACTTCTATTTTTACAAGACTTGGAGTATCACTGAAATTTCACAGGTGGCGCTTTTGTGCTGCTGGAATGTGAATATACCAATTATGTATACGAAAACAAATTTCGAATGTAATGATTTGAACATTTGAATAAATTATAAAATTTTGAAAATAAAAAAATTTGAATTTTCAATAAGAAATCGGTATAGGCGATTGTATTGAATAGATAATTTCTAGATGGCTTTATAAATGATTCAGATCACGTTTTTAAATTATAAATAAACTGGATCTACTCCATTTCATATATTACGGACTTAAATTTTAAATCACAACAACATTATTTGAATATATAAATAAATAAAAATTGAAAATGGTAACAAATCATAATAAAAAAATAGAAAAGTTGTAAAAATAATATATAAAACATTAAATTTTCATATTAAATTAAAAAGTCTCCAAAACTTCAACATTAACCGTTCCTAAATCATAAAACAGGAAATCTTTCAAGATAAAAATTCAATTATCTTAAAAGAGATTTACGAAACAATGAGAAAATTGAAGGAAAACAAAATGAAAGTCAAGAAAAAGCTTTCTTTTTTAATTATTGAAATATATTTGTTATTAGAGACGGAATTTCAAGACTATTCACATTTAAAAACATGAGATGGACGATAAAAAATAAATTCTCTTATTTCTTTTCGAATAATTTCAAATAAACAACTGAATAATTGAATTTTCCTCAAATTTTAACAATTAAATTGAGAGCTAAGATTGTATTTTTTTTATATAACTGTACGCTATTAAATTCTAATTTTATAACGGCATTGTTGGCTCTAATGATAGCGTAAGATTTATAGATTCCGTAGTGATTATCCAAAAAAAATTTATCAACGAAGAGAAAAAGAACTTTTTTTATCAGTTGTCGCTCGTTTTTTGTGGGCAAATAATTAAACCCTCACCGAAATTCATGAAACAATACTGAAAACTGACTGAGAAGGCGTTATAAGACTCGAAAACAAGTTCGTATTAAGTGTAAGCAGTTCTGAATGATGATCCCGAAGATGTGCGTCGAGGAGCATGAACAAACCGTTATTCCTAAAAGTTCTGTTGATGAAATCGTATCTTAATTAGGCTATCGCAAAGTTTTCGGGAGATAGGAACCAAAATTGCTGAGCGACTAACTGTAACGAAAATCATACTTTCAACGCGCTATCGTCAGGAAAACGGATTTCTAGAATCTCTAGTTACAGGGGACAATATCTGTAATCGAATCAAAAAAAAAAAAATCGATAACGTGGAAGCATGTAAGTTCAGTAGACGAAAATGGCAATTAATAGTGGTAGAAACAAAGAGAAAGATTGATAAGAAGACTCAGGTTGTTGCCTGGCAATGTAAAACCGCACTTTAAAATCCGACGAAGACCTGGCTTGACAAACACAATTAGAAAGTTATTCTCCATTCGCCCGATAGTCCAGACCTGCTCCTTCTGATTTTGATTAAATTGGACTGTTGAAATCTAGTTTATCAGGTAAAACGTTCAAAGACGACGACGAACTTCAAGATGAAGTAAGACAGTTTTTTAGAGATTTGGCTCATCGCCCGTTTTACGAAGACTGTATATACAGAAACTTGTGTCTCACTGAGTTAAGTGCCTCAACATTAGCGGCGAATATGTTGAGAAGTAGTTAACAGTTATGAAGATTGATAATTCGAATAGTAAATGATTAATTTCAATATACTACCATACTACCATACTAGATAATTGCAATAATTGTTTTACAGTTATAGTTTTCAACATATTTCTTTCCTTTCTCATTTAGAAGACATTTTTTCATTCTTCGCTCTTTTTTCTCAATTAGTCTATTGTTTTGTAATTTGGAATGTGTGATCTTTAAGCGTTTCTTTTAAAATAGAGTCACAATTAGATTTGCTCTCACCATTTAAAAAAAAATTCTATTTCTCTCTATTTTGCCTTTACTGCAATTTATTTATTTTTGGCTGTGCACTCTTGAAAATAACTGGATTTAACATAATATAATATCTAGCCGTGCCCGGCTAAGTATTGGCTCATCACATACAACTATCACTCTTCTAATTTTTGTCATTGATTTTCCATTGATTTTGAGATTAACTGTTTTCATTAAAGTTCAATATTTTCTTATTTATTCAATAATATATAATGAGACGACTGGCCACCGTTTAGGGGGTGACAAAATCATGATTATAGGATGATCAAGTGCAATTTGATTTTTAATAGTTAATGATTCGATCAAAAACGAGTGGAATTGATGACGTTGCTGATACTTTAAATGACATGTCAATATACCCTATGCAGGCGATTGTCGATAATATTGCAGTTCGAAACGATACAATGTTCATTCCCTAAAATTATTGGGAACAAATGTAATTGACATATTTACACAAAGTTTATTCGGTATTATAAAATATAAATATTATAAATTAACCTTTATTTCATTAGAAAAACAAATAAACTGTAATTGAACTTTCCTAATTATAAACTGTTTGTTAAATACTAAATTTCAATATAATAAAACCTGAACAGATTCAAAGTTAATTGAGAATTTCCTAGAATACTTTTTAATTAATTGTTTAAACTTAACCTGCACTCTATAATATTTCAGTTAAGATTTATTATAATTCTATTATTTATTTAGAAACGAAAACCACAATCACGTTCAACTGAATTTGCCACAGTGGAATAATAGAAAGAAAAAAAATTATCAAATAAATGTAAAGTTTTGTTTAGAGCTCCATTCTCGAGGTGTTCTTCTTGTTGTAAGGATTTTGAAATGAAACAAAAAAAACGAAAACCACTGAGAAACGTTGATTCAAAACAACAACAAAGATAATACTTTATAGATTTATATTTGAAAGACGGAATCTTCCTTTCAATATAATAACAATAAACTGATTGATGATTCCAAAAATAGATTTGTTATTTTCATTTTTTAAATAGAAGACAAATTATAATTGTGCATTGTCAGCTTTACGTGTCACTGAATCATTGTCTAAATTTTAGGATTTAAAGGATATTATGCTTATCATGAACAATCCTTGAATTTACTACTAAATAGAGCACTTGGCATAACCGGTAGTTTGATTTACATAGATTAATATCACAATTTCCCTTACCTTATATATAAACTAAATATTTATACAGAGCGTTCCTTATTTTCTTCTACGTTCAGTTATTTCGTTTATATAATCAAATAATATAAACTAGAATGTAATTTGTTATTTGGAGTGTTAGTTTTATAGAATTTCACGTTTGGTGTGTTCCACTCACATAGAATTTTTTGAACTAGATAGAGATAGCAAATATTTTAAATCTAAGAAATAGTAAATGTAGGTTAGTAGTGCAGAACTTTCACCTTGCGTAACAACCCTATTTCAATTAATGTGAATCGATAGTAGCATGTATTGGTGCTTTTGTTGCTTTCTACACCAGTTTTATCGTTAGAATTACAGCGGTTTCAAAACTCATACGATTTTATTTACTCTACTATTTATTTATTATCAAATAATTGGATAACTAATCACAACTAGTTACGCTAGTAATAAATTCATAAAATTCACATCACTATCATCATTAGAAACCTTTAGGCAAGATATGTTGGTTAATGTATTAAAGTGGGATAATATCAACAACTCATAATATGTGGGTTGCATAAAAAAGTGGCTTAAATAATAGGAGAAAGAGGAAATTAAGTTACTTATTATTTTGATTTATTATTTATAGGCAATGAACGTCACATGTTATCGTAGATAAATTGTTTGCTGAGAATGTTTAATTTTATTATAATTGGGGTTGATCCTTATCGATTTAAAAGGAATTATTCAATCAAAATTATAAGCCATCCCCATTCTAAAGCTCTTGATTTTATCGTAATTCATAACAATTACACTTCAATTTTCGTATTTATCTAAAATTAGTGTTATCAAATTGAGCATTTGTGGCATTTTTAATAATTTCGATTAGATACTCAAAAATAAATCTTTAGATAAAAAATTGATCGATCAATCTCGCTCCGCACTCAGTTCATCGCCTAATAATTATAAAATCTGTTTAAAAGTGATCGGTCAATTGCGATACACTACCTGATCCTGCTAAGTTGAGATTGGTGGATTCTCGACAAGATTTTTTTGAAAGTCGTATTATCTATTTATCAATTTTGAATGTTTTACTAGAATGAGTTGTTCACCCCCCATTTACATAGCGTCAAACGTAAATGCTAATTCAGTTTTTTTCTCATTTTGTTCGAGATAATTGTCGATATAATTATAAATTTTGAAGACACAAAAAAACAATGTTAGGTTGTCGTATCGTTACAGTGAACGAACATATCCAACTGCAATTCCAGTGATTTCGGAAAAGCGACGTAAATTGGCACAATAATATAAGTAAGTTTGGCTAAATATGAACATATTTGCGGATGCAGTTTTCGTTTCGTAAAATTCGGAATTAATTATTAGTACTGATTGTGAGTACAAGGATTCTAATTTATAAAACGGTCAATTTTTGCGTTATACTTTTGTATTTCTGAGCCGTGTTGAGATTATTATTTTAAAGACCTTGTAACGTAGTTATCCGGGTTATAGTTGACCAGAGGAATATCAGGGTAGGTTTTGTTATAATTTTTAATTGGATGACATTGGCACAGTTTTCTCGGGTTCCACTCATTCCAATAGACGAGAATTGAAACAAACAAACACGATTTAACATGAAATAAATAAAATCAAATTATTCGATGCAATAAAATGATTTGTGGTTCTCAAATAAAAAGAAAAGGTTAACTTAAGATCGAGGTAAATATTTCTTGGCCGCCACCAAGCCACCGCACCAATGAGACAAATAAAATAAATGTTTGTGGTGTCCAACAAGCCACAGCTCCAGGTACAGGTAACGGGTTAGTAGAGATAAAATGCTCTAGCACCGCAGGTTGGTGCAGAATATATACAGGGTAAGTTGAAAGTCGTGGACTTAAATGAAAGTGTAGGTAGGGGATGAAATTCTGAGACGAAAAGTTCTAAGACATTATTGCATGAGACCCACCGTTAATTAGTTATTAATTAAATGAATTAGCCAATAACGAAAAAGTGCGTAGGCGACAGACGAAGTGAAAATCAGTCGGGATGAGCTAGGCGGAGGCAGAGACTATGAGATATGAGATATGACAGCGGTGTGAGCTCTCCCTACTACCGTACGGTAGTAGGGAGAGCTCACACCACTGGCATCTTATAGTCTCTGCCTCCGCCTAGCTAATCTCGATTGATTCTTGCTTCGCCTATGCATTTTTTTTCATTGGCTGCTTTATAAAATCAATAACTAATTAACGTTGGGTCACATGCAATAATGTCTAAGGACTTTTTGTCTCAGAATTTTGTTCCCTACCCGCCATTTCATTTAAGTCCACGACTTCCAACTCACCCTGTACAATTGTTTATCAGGTACTTTTTATCATAGAGACGCTCCCAATTAGCAAAAATTGGTGCTGGATACGTTTTTAATACGTTTCGGCGATAACGCAAAACGTTTCAGAAACGTATTCATTGGCTGAATTTTAGTGGCAGATACGTTTTCAAAACGTTGCATGAAACGTATTGAGAACGTTTTGAAACGTATTAAGAATGTATTTGGAACGTTTTTCAAAAACTATTTAGAAACGTCTTCGGATACCTTCCAGAAATTCATCAAGATACATTCCGGAAACGTATTTTTAACCGCATTTTAGTATCAGATACGTTCTCAATACATTTCATGGCACGTTTAAAAAAACGTATTTGACACTTAAATTTGGCAAAGAAAAAACGTTTCTGGAACGTATGTCGATACGTTTCTGAAACTTATTCAAATATATTTCTAAACAGTTTTCGGAAAACGTTCCAGCTAAATTCTTAATACGTTTCGAAACGTTCTTAATACGTTTCATAGAACGTTTAAAATACGTAGGCGACACTAAAATTCGGCAAAAAATACGTTCCAGAAACGTATCAAGATACGTTTCAGGATGACATTAAAGGAAAAGTATAAGTACTTATACTTTTGAACAGAGAAGCAGAACCAGAGGATTTAATAGTTCTATGGATTAATTTTATCCGCGTTCGGGATTTGATCCGCACAAACGGCTATTATACATACCGAAGGTAACGGGGGTGCAATCGACCAACGAAATTGGACTACCTGGAAATTTGTCTTACTACATGAAGAGTGTAAGATTGGAAAATCGAATTGATATTAATTAATTCAGACGATGAGTTGATCATTTAATATCTTAGAAGATAA
>JAZBGX010002598.1:0-12255 GCA_037414775.1 Zonitis immaculata | reverse complement strand
AAGACAGTATGACTCGATGCCATGTTATCAAAGAAAATATTTTATAGAACCGAGTAAAAATAATCATCGACTGACCATGGGCTCTCTATGGCTCGAGTTCGGATAGAAATTATTCTACCTACTGAATATGTGTCATTTTTGAATGAAATGAATGTAATTGTAATTGGGCCGAACATAGACGGTTGAGCTGAATTTGGAGTTTTTTTATTACATTTTTAGATTGTCGGTTGTCGGGACTAAGATTTTATATTTATTACCAATAGAATTTCTACCAGATTTCCCTGGATGACTATAGTATTCATTTTTTGAGCAAGATTACCTAAGAGTCCGGTGGTCCAAAGATAATGAACTTTTTCAGCTCATTTCTGGCCACAACGTCCTGCAAAATACCCTCTTATAACCTGTGTTTGTTCGTTGCTCATAAAGTATGGATTCCGAATCGACTCGTTTTGATAATCAATGTGAAGTGGTTATGAGTTGAAAATTACTCAGACAGCTAACACGAATGAACAATCGAGAAACTCGAGTGAAGTAGTCTCGAACTCGAGTCGAGTTGAGAACAATCAAAATCAGAGATGCTTTCGAATGAAGTGCTTCAGAAATTTTTACTGATCGCGAATAAAGTAGGAACTTACTGCTTCCAAGTTGTTTTTAAGCACGGGGGGTAGATTTTTTGTTTCAAATTATCAAGCAGGCTGAATTGGAGCTCGAAGCGTCTTGAATCTTGAATCAACGCTTAAAATATGGTAAAACAACCGTTTGGAGTCGTATAGTCATAAATTCTAAACAATTCGAGTGGCGTTGAATCGGAGCTCTAGATGTTTTGTTTCGAATCTATAATTGAAATTTGCTAATTTAACTAAAAAATAAATGACTCCAAAATTATCGAATCAAGATTTTTTCTCCAACTCGCATATAGACCCTCAAATAGATCCGTGCTTGCGGACTCGCATAAAATATTTACATTATAATTACAATAATAATTCAAATAGAAACTCGTATCACTTCAAATGTGGATTAAGTGAATGGTTTTAGGGCTAGAACGGTAGAGGTTAAAATAGCCCCGCCCTTAATTGTTCCCCCTTTTAGCATAATTTGAATATTAAACAAAAACATATATATGTATATAGTCTGTTGTCGCTGTAATACTAACAAATATAAATGTGTACATAATTATTATGTGGCAATTTAAGTTGTAATTAACGCTTTGATAACTGATGATGATGATGATGGTAATAATAATAATAGTAATAATAAGCAGCTGCTAGATAATATATTTTTATTCTCTCTTTTGAATTTATCAATAACAAAAACAATACATCAACTTTTTATTGATGATAACTAGTAATTTCCAACTGACTTTTGAAGTTGATTATTAAATTGTTGTGCGAACACCATTTTTGGTTAACAATATTACCGGTTTTTCTCTATTATATTGATTTAAATTAATAAGAAAGAATTATACGACAAAAAAAAATTCCATCACATATTATGATGATGATTTTTCCATCTCAAAGAAGACGAAGAAACAATTTTAATTATAGACGAGAACAGTTGATCATTAAAATAGAACAATACGATATACGCTTCTTATGATAATTACAAATGATGTAGATTTATTTTATTGGCTTCATGACGGATACCATTTTGCGGCTTCTTTTCAATTCATCAAAGAAGACGCCATAGTTGGCTATACAATAAAAAAATATGTTTTATAATTTTCCATATGAAATATGATAATTTAGATTTTATTTTCTTGCAGTAATATTTGTTGTAATTACAAAATGAAGCTTATTAGGGTGGTTTTTTTTTTTGTTCTGTAGATTTCACTAACAGCCGTTTGCTGTCACTTACATCCCTCACATAACAAAAAAAAAGCCGCCAATATTCAACGATATGACAATGACATTGTCGAGGGTATATTTTGAAAATGGTCATATCTGCTCTTTTGTTGAAAAAAAGACAGCACATCTTATCGATGATACGACATCCCCTCAATATCATATATACGGTGGAAATAAATGTTACGTTAAGGGTGTGAACTTGTTAAAATAATGAATAGAAGAAAAAGGTTTTGTTCATTGTTATATAAGTACAAGAATATAACTTGCGATTTTAAATTTTCAACCCTCAGGGTTGTTTTAGATAACAAAAAAAAATACAGTTATACAATCTACAATAGAACGTCGCATCCAGGACTGTAAATTTCAACATATCCCAATGTACTTTGTCTAACCCCAAATTCGTTATGTTAATTGCTTGATTTCAGTTATAAGTGGGATCGAAAAGCAATGTTTAGCACATATCGATATTCATTTGCAATTTGTCAGCGCACGGTATACTTAAAGTCCCGCCAAACTTATTCCAACACTAGATTGACTTATTTACTCGTAATAATTAATGATGTTCATTCAAGTGCCAAAACCGGTTTTCCAAGTTCAAACTCGGTACTTTTTTTTGATCATTCTGACTCGCATTGATTAGGAAAACCAATAACTTTAGACATTGACATCTCAAGGACGTTAGTGAGAGCAAATCCGCTTCAGACAATCGAGGACTTGTAAAATACTTTCAAGTAACTTTGACATACCAAATTGTAGCATTTGCAGCAGACTGGTAGAAGTAACCAAATCAAATGCTTGGAATACACATAATCTATAAAGCTTACTGGACCACCACAGGCAATTTATTGCTTCGCAGCGATAAGAAATTAGTCCTCTAGGGCTATCCAAAAAGCAGTACAAATGAATGAATTGCCACGAAATACAGCTATCTCAGGTTCAGATTCCAAAAAGACGCTTTTTCATACTTAGTGGAATATTCGCGTTGTCGTTCATTTTAGAGTGAGTAAATCAATCTTCAATTGAAGAATACCCAGCCATTCTAAAAAGAAACGGCCTTATGTGATAAATGGCATTACACCCGCTTCCCCCTTATAATATTAATCTAAATATAACAATTCATAATTTCGAGATTTTCCACTAATCAAACAAATTGTGTTTCTATTTCCGAAAACGACAAAAGTTATGAACTATTTCAATTGCTTATCAAAAAAATTGTATTTTATAAGATTTATAGAAATCGTATTCAAAATTGTAAATTTTAGAAATTTAGAGTAATTGAATAATAAATGTAATAACGATTGATATTGATACATCAATCAATTTACTACGATGGCATCGTATTTAGTACTGTAATTCTCAACTAAAATTATCGATTTTCTTTATCATCGTATAGGTACTTGACTCCAAATAGATCACAAAAAAATTGATGTCTCAAATTACATTTTTATATTAAAATATGAAAAAGTGAAGCAATACGTGACAATATTTGTCTAAAATTCATATCCACAATAACTTAATTGAAATTTTTATTATTCAACAAATATGTAGGTGTGCAGTAAGAATCAATTTTCTATATGCATTTTCTTTATTTATTTATTTTTTAAGTTGGTACACATATACAAAAATTGTTTGAATTTATATTTAGATTATTCACGCAGAAATAGAATTTCAAATCGATTTGAAAACAAATTCCATTATTTTTTTCATAAATAATACAATAGAACAATTTCTTTGGATACCATTAGTCTCAAACGATACATTTCGACTATAAGCAATATTAAATTTTACAATTAACGAGTAATGCTCTATTGTGTTGAAAATCGTACAATTCAAGCAAATTTTAGAATTATGCGCTACAATTTTTTATGATTCGTATCACTAATTATGGAAGTCTATTATTATTCGATTGAGTGTTTTAATCAAAATCTCGACTGAATAATATTTGAAATTGGAAACTATACAATTCAGAGTCTAGCAAAAATTTACATAAACAATAGTTAACGATTAAACAACAGCCATAAGCTATAAGCTATCCATAATCCAAGTCTAGTTGCACGTTATATACGTAGAAGTTCATTAAAGTTTGTAATAATTTGTGGTTTCCCTACAGTTTTCTTTTAGTAAATTTCAAATCACGCAATTCGATATTGCAGTTATATTTTTTTTCTTCTGTTGTTGTTGTTGTACCAACCATACCTATACCGTTGCGAATAATTCGCATTTAATACGATCCATTTATTATAACAGCGACTATAAATCCATTTAGTTATTTTTAATATATCATAAAATATTCATAGTATATATTTATTGAGTGATAATTATTGTAATTAAACATTTACCACAATAAGCTCCGTCAAGTTTGAATTAATTCGATAATTTATACTATTTATTATTGTAGTTTTCATTAAAATATAGGAAGTTAATCAATAGACAGATGTACGGTCAAATTCTGCGGCAAACCATATGTAAATTTGTAGCAATAGGCCACAAGTTGCGTACATATCAAGCTCGGCGACTGATAAATCAAATCCCCCGTCAATATGTTTACATTACTCTGATAAAATAAATGGAGAGAGTTCGGTAAATGCATTTCTGATTTATGGATAATGGAGTTATTTGATGATAAAACAAATAAAAATTGAAAAATACTGTGGCATTTATCGTGGCATTTTGTCCAACTTGCCTTGCATTTGAGTCAAAGTTTTTGCGAACATAAACAATACAAATATATATAACTATCGATAATATTGCAGTAAAGTTTGAAACAATCGGAGTGCAGATCATATTCTATTGTTTATATAGACAGAATTTGCTTTATTAGAATATTAGAATAAGAACTCTATAATATCAGAATATAAAAAGAGCATTATTGTGAATGTACACTATCGATTGTCAATTGTTTAGTCACTATATTTTGATTTTGCAATAATAATTTATGACAAACTTTCGTTATTGTTTTCGTGAATTATTCTATCAAAATATATATATATATCTATAATAAACAATTGAATAGTCTAAATTATTGTTTATTATAAATAATTTTCGGGGGGCTGGAAAATAATGTCGTTTCTATGAATTCGATATTCCTGTGGTTTATCTAAGCACTGTGTGCTTATGGTAAAGTCGTACCAAACGTATTTTAATATTTTTTGCAATCTATGGTGAGCAAAGCGATACATATTCGGCATCGTATACTTTCTGAGTTTTTGAAGAGTAATAGTATAACAGTTGCAATGGGAAAAAATTGGTATTTGCGAAGTTCATCCAAGTGCATAAGACGCTTGTAAATGCCACAGGTGGTAATTTTGATCTATTCGACTCTTATTGATCAGGAAGATCAAGAACTTCCGACAAGTGCTTGTGAAGGGTGAAAGTGGAAGAGCATCCATGATAGATAATTGAGATTCTGTCAAACACGCTTTGCCAATCTTGGTCGATCATTCAAGAATATTTGCAACAGATTGGTGAAATAAGCTGAGTAAGTAATCGGGTCCTACATAAACTGTACAATTATAACAAAACTAATCGGTTCACCTCAAACAACTTATTGTTTCAGCGGCACAATACAGGAGCATGTTTCGATCGCTTGATTTCTGAAGAAGAAAAAATCGCCACGGAATACAGCTAAATAAGGTTTAAACTCATTAAAGCACTTTTGTGTGTTTGATAGAGTATTGCTGAGTCGTTCATTTTGAAGTACTGATACCTGATTTAATTGTGAATTTATACCTTTACTGTGACGGAATGTATCGAACAAATTGATCTTCAATTGCAAAAGCCCAGCAATTGTAAACGGACAGAGCATTGTTCTACAATAAGATAATGTGGAACCGCATTGAGCAAGCCTTACCCATCTTACTCACCTGATATTGCGCCATCAGATTTCTATTTTTCCGAGCTCTACATTTTTTGAGTGAATAAAAATTTGAATATTTTAATGTCCTAAACTCTATCCACAGATATTTTACTTGAAAAACTATGATTTCGATCGACCCGAAATTGAAAAGTGGCGCAGTAAATGGTGAAAAGTTGTTCATAACGAGGGTAATTACCTTGTGGATTGAAAACACAATTATATCTTGAAAATTCATGCTCGAGCTTAATGTGGGTAATACATTAAGTTTCTTCTCACCTTAAAATATATGGAGTTGCATTACATAGTGACAATACAGTAGTTATTTTATGAATTTATCCAAATATTATATAGAACATTCTCAAAATAATGGTTGATTCTAGAAAAATGGAATAAAATTCTAAAAAAAAGAAATAAAATAAAAAATTGTAGTTATTGACACAAAAATACTTTTTAAAAGTTGTCCACTTGCACTTGTACAATTCGAATCAGTTTTTCTTCTTCCAAACATAATAAATTTTGATTGGGTTATATTCGTCCAAATCGAATTAAAATTATCAAAATGAAAATATTTTGTATCATTCGCTTTTATATGAAAATTTGGCCATCATCAACCCAGACCAGGCGTCTTAACAAGTTCATTTATTCAACCCACTTTCCGGCTGTCTTCCATACCTGCCCTTTTTTGTAAACGGTAGTATGGGGGAGGTATTAACAAGTAATCCAGCCCATGCACTCTCATAACGGTACCAAGAGTGTCTTGTTTTTTTCTTTATTCATAATATTATCATAATTAAGGAATTAATGACAAAAGTTTCAATGTTAAATATTATTGAAATTATTATAATTAGTCAATATCTCGTAATTTTTTTTATTAAGCCTACTTTGGGGACACGTTAATTTGTATTGAAAATCTTATTCCAATGTCCGTTAACTTTTATTTATTTATCTTCGTATTAATTGTAGTGGAAATATACGTGGAAACTGTTTATTGAGTGTTTAGTGAATAGTAGAAAATAAAATTAGTGTTACAACTACTAATTTCCCAGCTTAAAGCAACAAACAACCAAACAGGTGAGTGGTAAATATATGTTAATTATTTCTAATTAGTGTTTGTTGGAAAATTGGAAGTTTTCAATCGACATTTTCGTATTTTCGTGCTTGATTATAGATTTTATTTCCAAAAGAGACCAATAATGTCTATAAATGAATTTGGATGAATAATTTACAAGACACTTAAATATATTTATTTTAAAATATCTCTTAAAGTATTTATTTATCAAAAAATATGTAAGATGCAATTCTGTAGACAAGTGAATTCTCTACAATTTATGTTATAATCATTTTTTTCATTAAACTCACAATTTTTAAGATATCTTATTTATTCGTTAATTAGAGTAAATCTACAGCCTGTTCCGGCGATGAGCGTACATTAGCCGTCTAATTTCTACATATTACGTATTAAAAAAATAATATTTTATGTTATATTGCAAAGACGATCTAATCGTGAGCAAACGGGGGAAAAAAATTAAAAATTGAAAATTCATGTAATGTCTTGATTGTGTGATGGATGGACCTGTTATATAAAATTCCCACCTGCTTGTCGTCTAATCTTGAAATATATTTTCTGGATACACTTGTTCGATAAAAATTGATAAAATCGACAATATTATCCCAGAACAGAAAAAAAGATTGATGATGATTGTATTCAAATTTATTTATAACTTTCCCAAATTAATATATGATCATTTTTCTTGCTCTATTTTTTTAGAAAATCACTCTTTCTGAGGATATTTAAACCAATTTTCTTATTGGGATATTAAAACAGATTTGTTGATGTTGTGGTTGGTATATTGTTTTAAGAGTCGTCTATTGCACAATTCTTGTCGAAATAAGCTACGATAATTATCATCAAGACGATTTCTTTTATTATTTTCATTTTTTCTTATTATTTAGAGAAATGGTAGTTTCTTGAACTGAATTTTTAAAGTCGGAATTTTTACAATTCACATTATAACCATAAAATAGATTAAACTTTGCTATAAATATAATAAAATGGATTTAAACTGAGTAATTTAAATAAACGTAAATTAACATAAAACAATTCTAATATTTATAATCGTAGAAAATAAATCACAGTTCATTTTGAGATCTTTTTCTTTGCAATCTATGATGAAATGACTACCCAATATTACCAGAAGAGTCACAAGGGTATTATAATAAGGCAACAGTTGCTACCAATAGTACATTAAAAAACAAGTTTCAAAAAATGACAATTCCTGCACGAGACCAAGTTTGAAAAACGAGCGCGCAGCCCGAGTTTTTCAATGGTCGACTGCAGGAATTGTCTTTTGCAACGAGTTTCTTATACTATTTTTTCTATTTTGCACTTTTTTTGATAAAAATTGGCCCTTTGAAATTGAAAGGAGTGCTTTAATATCCATTAAAGCACACCTTTTTCATTAAAGCACTTCTTTTGTTACCTTAACTACGCTATTATGGACACAAAATAGAAAAAAAACATTTGAGACGTTTATCCAAGTGTACATTAGATTTTGGTAAATGCCAAAGGTGTTTTTTTGCGTTCAAATCCGGTAATTCTGATCTTTCCGCCTCGTATCGATCATTAAGACCAACAACATTAGACAATGACATATTCAATGTGTATGTGGAAGAAAATCCGTGTCATATAATCGAGGAACTGTCAAAACTTTTAACCAGTAACCTTGGTCGACTATCCGAGAACATTTGCAGCAGATTTGTGGCACAGCAGCACAATACAAATAACTTTGTGATCGTTCCATTTCTGTAATTAAAAATTAGTTAGTGACCCTCATCGAATAATTTGCCATGGGGCACAGTTGAGTCAGGTTTACACCCAAAAAAGCCATTTTTGTGTGTTTGGTGGAGTATGCGCAGAGTCGTTCATTTTGAAGTGCTGAAACTTGGACTTATTGTGAATAAAGTCAATTTTATCGGATAGGTCAATTTTTAAGTAAAAAATAGATGCCTAGCGATTGTCATTAGAAAAGGCGTTATTCTACAACGAGATAATGAGAAACCATACTACGCAAGGCGAACTCTGGAAAAACTGATGAATCGGGGTGGAATATATTTCCTTCATATTCCATTCCAATATTGTGCTATTATAGTCCTATTTCTTCAGATCGCTATAACATTCTCTAAGTAGCAAAAATTTAGGAAATTTGGATGATGTCTAATATGCTATCGTCAGATAGTAAAAAAGAACGACTTTCCGCCCGCCTCCTTGTAATATTTCTCTTCTTACCTTGTTATTTTTATGGAGTAGCATTTCATATTGAAAATACTGTTAGTAGTTATTTTATAAATAAACGTAAATATAAATATAAAACAATTTTAATACTTGTAATAGTAAAAAATAAATCACGGTTTATAAATTTTATTGATACGACAGAATTTTGGGATCATTTACTTTTCCAGAATTCGTTCCCTTCTGCAATTTTAAATTTACATAAAATTGTGGTCCAAAATACATTTCTATATAGGGTTGATAATATCCGGATTGTAGAAAACAACAAAAATAAAAAAATTCATATACTTAACTTATATATATTTACAAACATAAAATGAATACAACCAAAACGAAAATATTCATCTACATGCATGGATATACAGACTTCATTCTGGACATAATAACAGCTATACTATATTTATTAAAATTACACTTTATGTTGTTGGTTTCTGGTTAGTTTACGTTTAATAACATCGTGTATATTCTAGAAGGGTATAAAAAAAAACATTGGATTGAGGTAAAAATTGCAGTCGTTATATAATCATATAACAAAAAAAAAAATACGCTAAATTTTAGAGTTAACTTTTTTTTTATCAAACATTTCCGTTTTATTTATTATTTTTCTTTTTTTTCAAACAAACAATATTAATCTTATATTGTTAGCAAAAGTTTTAATGCATATAATTTACACAACATTAAGCGATTCTCGTTTTCGTAACCCACTTCCGTTTCCTTGTTCATAGTTATAGACATTTTATGATATACCTATAAACCGCAGCAAGAGTCTTGTCGATTATTCATTTGACATTATAATACGACTATAATAATATGGATAATATTGATGTTGCGTATATATAGAGGAAGTTAGGGTGTTAGTACATGGAAAAGGGGGACGAAATGCACGCAAACAATGACCCACAAAGTGCTCACAATTTTCCATCTCTTTTTTTTTGGTTTACATTTAAAGATTTCTTTATGCTGATAAACCGGGCTCCTTAAAATATTTGTATATAGCTTGTTACAAAAAAAAAAACAACGATCTCCCCTTTGAATAGAAGTTGAACCCCCACTGTAGTTCTCCGAAATGGATCAATAATAGAGTGCTCAAAATTTCAAAAATAAATCTCGAATTGTCACCTTAGTTACAATTTTTCATTTAGTTTCCTCATCAGAATGGTTGTTAAATTGTTATTTTATTTACCACGTCGACATATTGTTGCACATGCTCAGTTCGCATATTACAATTCATAATTGGGAAATTTAAGTTTTGCTTCTATTTATCCCATCTGAGGTACACAAGCTTAAATAGATAGCTATAACTGAATCAGTGAGCAAAAATTTGGATACGTTTTTTTTTTGTTTCACATATATGGTATTAATTATTTTGTCTCAGCGTTGCGTGCATCCTGTCGATGAATGCTCAATAAGAATAAAATAATGACAATGTACCTTTTTGTTTGAAAAATATTCTTTGTTGATTGCTTATTTATTAATTATCTTCATTCCTTACCCATAATATCTGGATTAGATAACGAATTCTTTTTCCGAAAAATATCTTTATCTCGGATCTCCCAAAATGCTTATTCAGCGGCCATCACTTAGCTATTGCCTCCGAATTTATTGGCTCTGAGCTGCTCCTAAAACTGGGGAAAGAGACAGCAGTAGGTGGGAATAAATTTTGAAGAATAGCATAGTTGTTCAAATAATTCCATTTCTCGAATAATAGCCATTACAACTTCGGCTTTGTTTGCGGGTACGTTGATCTGGTGATACAATACTTTAGTTCGCAGCTTGTCTCGATATTCTTCTTTGATGGTTACCCGGAATCTACTTATCTGTTCAGATAATATGAGTCCATAATCGTAGCACTCTCTTCTAGGTAATCCACTCTAATTATTCCCGCAAAATTCAAAAAAAGGACGCTGTAATCTTTTAAGCGTAGGTTGCGACTTTGAATGTCTATAACTGTGGCGACTATCGTTTTTACCTCATAGATTGTTCTCAAACCCCAAAATCAAAGTGATGTATCCAGGTCAGAAATCGATATAATCTATCCGGATCAAAGAAGATATAGACAGGATGTAGTCCTAAAATATGACGTCGTATTTATGCGATTCTTTCACCCGTTACTTGTAAGAGCTTAAGCTTGCTATTCTGTTTTTTTTTTCAAATTTCTCTAGAAATATCCGATAATCATCATATTTGGCACAGCCCTCTTATTTTATAATTTTGAGCCTAAAGTTACGATGTTTCGCTCTATTTAGTCAGAATATAAGATCGTAATTGAAAAAGATTGTATTTCGCCAATCTCTTACTCTCTTTTATTGTTAAAATTTTCCGCTCTCTCTCTCTCTCCATTTTTCTCACTTCTCTTCTCTCGTTATACGAGTAGTCAATAAAAAGTTCAATTATTTGTTTCTTCAGTACTTCGAACTGTGAATTTTTCTTGGACTTTTCAATATTTAAATGAGTTGTTAGAATAACTGTCTACGTGTCTCTTTCTTATTTCAAATTATGTGTTTCAGCATATTTTTTGACTTCTGATGTTTGTTTGATAGGTAATTGAGTTAATGATGTCACTACTAATGAGAAATTTACTTTACCACCTGAACAATTATTGTAGATTTGCAGTTTCCGCATTACAACTTTCCTGCTAGCTTAGACAAATATTCAAACATTACTTCTTTCTCCTCTCTTTTTTGTCTTAAGTAGGTAGATAAACCTAGAATTTTGATCTCTATCATTTATGTTTTGACTATCCGGAATAAGTTTTTCTAATTTTCAAAAACAAAGCTCTTCGTATAGTTAGTAGTAGCTTTGAATTGTGTTTTTTTTTTCTATACTTAGCTGTCATATATGAATCGTGATTTGTAATTTCTAGCATATTCTCCCAATTTTCACGCTTCTATTGATTAGAAATACAAACAATAAAGTCGTTTTGAATCAGAATTCACTATGCCACGTCGACAAATATAATTGAGATTTCGGCATGCTCACTGTTCAAATTATACAATCCGTATATCCATAAGTTTTTCGTACTCTTCAATTTTTGAAGATTAAAATCCTAAGTAATGTGACAGCTTTAAATTCCACAGTTCAGTTATTCATAGTAGGTATACATATTTGATAATGACATTTTATTGATCTATGCTATGTATGGATTGCTTTGGACATATTGTCACTTAATATCGATAAATTATACATCACATGTTCCTTCATACAACATGTATAATACGAATATCTTGATATTTGCTTTATCAATATCTGTATATTTGTATACATAT
>JAZBGX010002596.1:0-12259 GCA_037414775.1 Zonitis immaculata | reverse complement strand
GGATTGTACGAATTTAGATGCATTATATAATTTAGATATATCACCGAAAGATGATAAAATCGATTGGGATAATTTAAGGTATAAAAACGAAAGTTTCTATCAAAACAAAAATGATCATTTTTGATGATCAGCAGTCCCATTGAATCATTCTGGTTCTTTCTTGCTCCACCTCTTTCGTTCCTCACTCTCCATTCATTTCTCTTTATCATTCCATCTTTCTCTTGCTCTTTCTATTTCCTCTCCCCCTCTCTCTATCTCTCACTTCCAGTGTTCTTTTACATTTTTCCTATCCCCCCCCCAACTCTCTGTCTCATCATTTATTTCTTTCCCCTCATTCACCGTTCTGTTCTATTTGTTTTACGAGTTACTTTTTTCCAAATCTCTGTCGCTCTCAATCTCGTCCTTTGAATCTCCCATCTTCATCTCTCTCTTCTAGTCGGTCTTCTGTCAACTCTCAATCTATCTCCCATCTCGCTTTCTCCTTCACCTCCAACTCTTTTGACTTCCTTGTGCAAATTTAATAGATCTAAACAAAGAAAAAAAAAGTCTCTAATTAGTTCAAGAACGTTCAGGTATATTCTCGTCTTTGCTCTTCCATCTCCCTCTCTCCTCCACGCTCCCTCTATTCGTATCTCGCTCTCTTGTTTTCTTTCTCTATCTCACCATTTCTCTGTCTTTGCCTCCACACTCTCTCTCTCTCTGTCTCTCCGCCCTCTCTCTTATATTATTCGACTATGAATTTTCGTTATTTACTTGAGTGATAATAATTGTTTTGTTTTTGTTAATAGAGACAATCATGATTTGAATGTTTATGTTAGTTGGGATCCGGAACGTAGAAATTATGCACCGGAAAATCGTCCGGAAATTGCGATATTTTTCCAACAAAATGTTGATTATTTAAAATTACGTACAAATATTTTATGGGCATTATCTAATAGTGTTTCAATAATAAAATCACTAGATAGTGTACAACGTACAAAATATATTGATAATTTAAATAATATAATTAATGATTGGCAACAATTATTGGAACAAGTACGATTAAAAAATTATATACCATTAAGACAAGTGAGTAATTATTTAAATATATAACGAATTTAATTAATTCAATTATTGTTTTTGTTTTTAGGATCAAGTGACTTTACCATTGCCTTCTAGATTACATGCAGCATTAGATATTTATAATTTCGATATTTTAATTGATTGTTTTAAATTATTTTCGAATATTTCGAATGGAAATTATAAAATTGACGATTTATTGATGAAAATTGAGAAATCATTTAATGATTTATTAAATAATTTGCAAGATAAATCGACTAGTAATGAGATTTGTAAAGATTTAATTAAACGTCGTATTTTAATGGAACTTATTGTAAATAGTGTGGAAGTGAGTATTGCTGTTTGTTCTTTTTCTTCTCAATTTAACGGACTTTTGTTGTTGTTGTTGTAGATTTTCTCGATTAGTTGTTTAATTTGTTTATTATGTAATGATGTAACGAAACCATTGCAGCAGTCGAAAAAAAATCGTAAACAACAACACGGTGTTTCTGATCAAAATAATCATCATCATCATCATCAAAATCATGGTAATAATTTGTTGAATAATCGTCGTGAATGGTTGATGAATTTTGTGAATTTATTGAAAACATCAATGACAAATTTAAATGGAATTGTTGAGAATTTATCGAATTTGACAATTTTATATGATTTAACGCGAATTTTAGAAACATTAAACATTAATAATGATCAAAATAATGTTAATGATAATATCATTAAAAGTTATCAATATGCATGTAGGGAAATTCAACGAGTATTACAAAATAAATTGAAAATGTTAAATTGTGTTTAGAAGGAAATTAATTGAAAGTTGTGTGGCATAAAATGTTTGAAAAACAATAAATTATGGTTTGTAAATTGATTTTGCTTCTCTTAAATTGGATTCCATTAATTTTTTCTTGGTCCTTGGAAATTTCCTAGAAATTTTAGCTAAAGAAAAATTGTTGTTGATGGAGAATTTTCAAGTTTTTCCAGCAAAAATTGCCATTTTTCTACAAAAAATTGCAGTAAGTTTAATTCATAAAATTCAATTTTACAACCAAATGATTCTTGAATTCCAGAAGAAAATTCATGCGAAAATTCTCCTCGCAATTAGCGGTGTATTGAAGAACGTAGGGCCTAGCTTAGTTCATGCGTAATTAAATTTGACATTTGTTGATTAAATTTTTTGATAAAAATTAAGGTTAGAATTTTGAGACTGGATTATGACGTGATTTGTGCACGAATATAAAAAATCAAAGTTGGCTGTTTGATTGATAATTGACTACAATTTATTATTGTAATTAGCGTCAGTAATCTGCATTACCGATAGGCCGCTGAAACAATCAACGGACGTACGTTGTCGTATTCAGAGATGGTTAGAATCTTTAGACAAGTCTCTATCTCGATTTGAAACTAGATATAAATCAATTGAATTTGGATTAAGATTTGTAGGAGGATGAGGATTGTATTCGAATGCGATTTATTAATATTGAAATAGAATTTATTTGTTTGATTAGAACCGGAACCGGTTCTGAATTTATTAATTCATCAATTTCTCTAATTAATCCAAAAATAATTCGTTTTCCGGTACACGTGCCAATACATTATTAATAATTTGTTTATAAATATTAGCAAAACTCTGTTCAAAACCGATTTTAACATCTTTAAAGACACTTTGTGAATGTTCATTCATTGTTTTAACGATTTCATTGGATAATTGCTGATTACCATCAACGATATTATCGAAATTGAATTGAATTGATTCCGGTTCCATATTGAAAATATAATCAACTATACGTATATAGGTTTTATTTGTTTTCGTTTTGGTTTTTTTATTATAAAATTCACAAGTTGCACGATGATGGATTTTTAAATTTTTGAAAATATTCACACATCTACCATAACCGTTTATTGGAAATATAATAATTTTACCATTCATTCTATAATCGGATTCCATACGTAATTCCGGTAATGTACCATCGAAACTCCAATAGCAATGGTCTCTATTCAAAGTGGCACTGGAATCGAATATAAAATACGAGTTATATATATATAGTCGGTTTCATGCAAGACGGCTAGCGCTGTAGTGGGGATAAACTGGATTTGATTGGTTGGCTGTACTAAACGGTTAGTATAGGAGCGTCACAAATTCTTAAAACTTACAAATTGGCAATTTTCGAGTCATTAAATGTGAATTGTCAAAAACTTTCAAAAAACCTTGATAATAATAATAATAATGAGATAAGAGACTTAAGTGAAACTTACTTCATATTTTGAATTTTCGATGTGGTCATTCCATAAAGATTGATATTTTGATAATGTTGATTTAATGTAACTGTACCACCATTATTGTTATTATTATCATTTAAATCTAATTGTTTAACGAAAAATGGTTCTAAACGATTCAAACCCAATTCTGGATAGCCATTAGCGAATTGTTCGAATGAATTCATTAGACTACGTGTAAAACATTGATTGAATTTTGGATCGTCACGACGGCACAATTCAATGTAAGTAGCTAAAATTAAAATTAACAATTTTTGAGACCGAAACATTCCCGTACCCAAGATACTCACGTAATTGTTTCGATTCTACAGCAACAACAACAACAACAACAACAAGCAACATTTGAAGGAATAACATATTTAAGTACGTTCAGTTAAATTGCCAAAATTCGAATGTTACTCAAAATGTTGACCGAATATTGAAATGGGACAAACAAATAATTAAATACCAATTAAAATACAAAACAACTCGATTTCACCAAAAATATTCCCAAATTTCAAGGAGAATTATGAATTTCCTCACAAAAACAAAAACAAAAAAAAAAAGTACACAATGTCCCATCTCTATTCAAATTCATCCATTCTCCAGCCCATCTCTAATATGTTTACAGGTAGACTCAATTCTAACAAACTTGAAGATTGAAGGAGAATGAAAATTTGAACAAAAAAATTGAATTGGTACTGCTCTGACAACCAAAAAGCGTTACATTGAAGCGTTACAGAAATACAAAAATACTCGATTTTTGACTACCGCTACTAGAAAATGTTAGCCTAATAAACAATTCCATAGTTGCAAAGTATAAGTGACAAAGATTCATATTTTCGTGATCAAGAGTCAAAAAAAAAAAGCGCTACAGAGTTACACAATTCAATAACTCGTATTTCTTGAGAGTTACATTACCTCCTACCTATCAACGTTAGTAACGTAGGTTATTTATTCTAAGGATAATCGCAAAGCGTTACAGAGGTACACAACTCACTTCTTAGAAGCTACTGTAACTCCCAACAAAGTGAGTTGTGTACCTCTGTAACGCTTCTCAGCATAATCGTAAAGCGTTACAGAGCTACATCACATACTTAATAAGATTAACTGTATTTTATTTCAATTATGAGCAATCCTCATTCTTTTTAAATTTTGATTTGTAACGCCTTCGAGCGTTACACACACATACAGAGAGAGAGAGAGAGAGAGAGAGAGGGAAATGAAGCGAAAATAAATCTGACTTATAATTTTGGCTCTCCCCCCTCTGATTTTTCGTTGCATATAATCACACTTGTTATCTATTTCCCTGAACTCACCATTCTGAGTCATTGCAAAGTTATGAAAACAAATCTTATCTTATCACTTATCACAAAAAAAAACTATATAGTCAATAATAGAAGATATCAGATATTTTATTAGTTTGTATTGATGTGTTACACTTTTCGTATCGGTCAATGTAAAAAAATTGAATTCGGGGAAGAAACAAAAAAAAAAAATGGCTCATGAATCGGTACCTCTAACACCTACCACCGAATATTATCGGAGTATTTTTGATCGGGTGAGCAAAAATTTCCATCTTGGCACCATTCCTTATCATTTTAATACTTCGCTTTTTTTCAAATATCTGGACCCCAAGCATTTTTTGCTCTACGGTTGGTTTTCTGATTCTCAAAAACTCGTCCCAAATGCACCCATTGCTTGGCAAAAACTTTTCCACCTTCCTTATTTGACTTGAATCCTCAAGATCTTACCCCAAATGTACCTATCGCTTGGCAAAAGCCTTTTTATCGAAATATATCTATTATTCATTTCTCATTGGTCCTTTGAATGTTGAAACCTCACCCCAAAGGTACTTATCGCTTGGCAAAAACTTTTTCATCGAAATATATCTATTATTTATTTCTCATTGGTCTTTTGAATGTTGAAACCTCACCCCAAAGGTACTTATCGCTTGGCAAAAACTTTTTCTTCATTTTTTTTCACTTCGGATTTCCACAGGTCGATGGAGATGGCGATGGGTCTATAAATCTAGATGAATTATATCGAATGATACGTAATGATGACGAACGTACTAGACCTATACCAAGACAATTAATCCAACGTATCCTCAGTATGTCCGATCGAAACCATGATGGTCGTTTATCCTATAATGAATTCATTACAATGGTAAACGATCCAAATTTAGAATCGATCTTCGGTAGATATGTTAGGAGTTATATAAAATTAATTGTACCACAATATTACCGTGGTCTTCGTGGTACACAACGTGATGGTTTGTATGAAGATCAATATACATGTTGTCCACCAAAATTGGGCATGATCATTATATCATTGATTGAATTATGTTTTTTTTTGATCGATGAATTTTGTGTGAAAGATTCAACGAGTACAGCAACAGGACCAATGGCACAAATTTTCATCTATGATCCATTCAAACGTTACGAAATATGGCGGTTTTTGACTTACATGTTCGTCCATATTGGGTAAATTTTTTTACCTTCGAACTCAATTTTTTTTGCTTGGTTTTGTCGTTTCCGGTGCTCTTTGAGCACTTTTTTTGCTTTTGGCATCTCTTGGCTTCTTTTGGCACCTTGTGGGGAACAATTTTATGATATTTCTATATTGCTGTGAAGTATTTGGAAAAATTTCCGTCTTGAAAAGTGCTCTTTTGAGCAACAAATATCTGCTCACTCAACAAATTTTAGCTTTGGATTTGTGATACGCTCTTTGGTCACTTGTGGGGAGCTGCTATAATGCTACAAAGCATTTTTTTGCTCTATTCACAATTTTTGTAGACACCTCCATTTGGTCGTAAATTTGGCTGTACAAATCTTCATTGGTGTACCATTGGAAATGGTACATGGTTGGTGGAGGATATTATTAATTTATACAGCTGGTGTTTTAGCCGGTTCTCTAGGCACATCCATGACAGATACAAGAGCTAAATTAGCTGGTGCTAGTGGTGGTGTTTATTCATTAATAACCGCCCATATCGCTAGTATTATCATGGTAGGAAACTTAATAAAACCGAATATTACTATTATATATTAATTTATTTATTTATAGAATTGGAGAGAAATGACTTATCCTGGTGTACAATTACTTATATTCTTATTAATAACAACTATTGATGTTGGTACATCAATTTATAATCGTTATATAGAGAATGTTAATGAACATATAGGTTATGTTGCACATTTTGCTGGTGCTATTGCTGGTTTATTAGTTGGTATTAATGTTTTAAGAAATCTTAGAATAACTAGAAAAGAAACTATATTATGGTGGTTATCAATGACTATTTATACAATTTTAATGTTATTTATGATATTATGGAATTTATTCAATAGTGATTATTTCCCAAAATCAATCTAACTTCTTAACTCTATAGTCAATCTGTCATCTCTTTCTAACCCGCTTATTTATAAATAAAGACAACTTTTTCTATTTATTATTATTAGCGGTAATAGAAATGTTGTATTATTCAACAAATAAATTTTTCTACAGCTGAAATAATTGTTTTAAATTCAATAATTTTTAATTATTATTATTTTAATTGTTGGAATTCTATTTTTTGTTAGTTCAATGGTTTCTTGTCAATTGTCGAATTTGGTTTTGACATTAGACAGTTGACAGTAAGATGGCGACTATTGAAAATATGTGAAAATTGGAAATTATAATTTTTTTTCAATAAATTATCTGTGATTTAACTGCCTGTGTTGATTTCTTATCATAAAATGATAAAATTATCATTAATTATCTATTGAATTTGAGAAAAAATCGATATTTTATTGATTATATTTGAAAACATTGGTTGACCTTGTCGGTCGTCATTTGTTTTAAATCAGGTCCGTATTTCATCGATTTTCTTTGTTAATTTTCTTTTAATAAGTAATTTTCCCAGGTGATTCATATGGAATAATGTCGAATATGGCGACAATAACGGCAACAATTGATAATTTATATCCGGCATTGACGCAATGTTTTCTAATAATTTTGTTAGGTTATATAGCTGGTCGTATGAATTTAATATCGGAAATTGAAGCTAAAGGTTTCAATACATTCGTTGGTACATTTTCATTGCCATCATTGATATTTATGAGTTTAGCACAATTAGATTTAACAGCTGTTAATTGGTTATTTCTTCTATCAATATTGATATCGAAAACAATTGTTTTTCTATTTGTTGTTATTATAACATTGTTAGTTGGTAGACCGTTGAATTATGGACGTGCTGGTATATTTGCTATATTTTGTACACAAAGTAATGATTTTGCTATTGGCTATCCAATTGGTAAATTATATCGAAATACTAATTTCAAGTATAGAATTTATTAAATTTTTTTGTTTTGATCGTTTGTAGTGGCAGCATTGTATAAAGTTACCCATCCAGAATATGCATCATATTTATATCTAATGGCACCAATCAGTCTAGCTATATTAAATCCAATCAGTTTTATTCTAATGGAAATTAATAAATTGAAACAAAACTCGATTAATCATAATGATGATGAATTATTAATTGATAATAATAATGATGATGGTCGTAATAACAATAATGATGATGATGGTTGTTTTAATACCGAAAAATTGAAAATGATTCTAACAATAATTAAAAGTATTTTATTAAATCCAATTATATTAATGACAATATTAGGTATAATTGGTAATTTCATATTTCAAAATCATATACCGATTTATTTGAGTGGTGTATTAGATGTATTAGGATCAGCATTTTCGGCTAGTGCATTATTTTTATTAGGTTTACGTATGGTTGGTAAATTACATAAATTACGTGGCGTTAAATTAGTTGTACCAGGCATCTTGATTATGGTTAAATTGTAAGCAGTTGTTTTTTATTTTTTGTTGATCACTTGATTATTATTATTTTTTTTTTTTTGTAGGATTGCTTTACCATTAATTACACGTGAAGTTATTAGTATTATACATGCTGGTTATAATGATAGTGAAACTGTTGATTTGAGTACATATGGATTTTTTTATGGTACATTTCCTACAGCACCGACTGTATTTGTTTTTGCTACACAATATAATTTAGACATAGATTTGGTTAGTATAGGTCGATCTTTTCTGTTATCTGTATTTTTGCTCCTATTCCAATCTCCCCTCTCTTGCTGTCCTCTCTCGCCTTTGTGTCTCCTTTCTTTTGCTCTCCTCTCTCTCCTTTGTCTCTCCTCTCTCTCCTTTGTCTCTCCTCTCTCTCCTTTGTCTCTCCTCTCTCCCTCCTCTCTCTCTCCTCTCTCTCTCCTCTCTCTCTCTCCTCTTGTATCTGTTGAATTGGCTTTCTAATTTCTGTTATTTTTTTGGTTTTTTTTTAGATTGCTAGTGCAATGGTTGCTTGTACATTTATTAGTGCACCATTAATGTTTGTATCAGCTAAAATGATAACAATAACAAATACAAATCCATCTGATTATATAAAACAATTAGATTCGTTTATATTCGATATAAGTATAGTTGGTATGATTGCATCTATATGGTTAATTTTTATATTTATTATAACGAAAAAAATTACAAAATTACCACATCGTATTACAGCATGTCTAATTATATCGCAGGTAATTATTATGATAATTACCCTCAAAAAAAAAAATAATCTTTTGTTTTTCGTTTCGTAGATGTTGAGTTGTTTGGGTGCCATATTATGGAATACATTGAAAGATACCGACAATTGGCCAAATTATATACAATTTGCATTATTCACAATCGGTATATATAGTACACGTTTATGGACAACAATTTTATCGATAACATTATTATTTTTACAATGTCGTAATTTATGTTTTATTCTAAAATTACAACCGTTATTTTATTTAATTGGTTGGCTATTACCATTTCTAATAACAATATTATTATTAATATTCGATCATAGAACAACAAAAATACCATTTGATAAATGCAATCCAAATTTTATTTATGGACCAACACAAGCTATAATTGCTGTATCATTATTAGTACTTTGTTTTATTGGTAAGTTTAGAACAAATGAACAAAACAAAAAATTAATTATTAAAAACAATTTTATTTCTAGTTACTGTGGGTTGTTTGATTTTACATCAACGCTACCGTCGTCGACATGCTGCTTATCTAGATTTAGCCAATAATTTAAATGGTGATGATCATATAGTAACAACGCCATCTAGTGCTAATACAGTCGAAATTGAAACTAATATTGAAAGTCCTAGTACTAGTGATAATAATAATATCGGACGTAATAAATATAATAATTTACCAACAATTAATGAAGGTTGTTGTGAAGATAGTCCAATTGGTGATATTGAAGATCTTTTCGGTAATGTTATAGTTGATGATAGTGATGATAATGATAATGGTGATCGTAATAATAGAAATTTATGTCCATCACGTTGTAGTGGTAATAATCGTGTTGCTGGTGGTGTCAATGTACACAAATGTCAAGGTATTATTCGACAATATCAAAGACAAATCGATGACGATCTAGAATATATTGAAGAAGAACCTGAAATAGATCAACCGCAAATTCTACGACACACAGTTCTACTAATCATGCTACTATGTTCTATGTTTGTGGTAATTATCATATTTTCTCATTATAGTACAGTGTATCATAATGGAATCCATTATAGCACAGTGCATCATAATGACAGCTATTATAGCACAGTATACTTTTTAAATTTGTGTTGTTTTTTTTTTTCGTCTTTTCTAGGGTTTAGCTTTATCGATTTGGACATTAATAATGGAACAAATGTCTGGTATTTATATTGAATTATCATTTCTAGATGCAACATTGAATTTTGGACAAAATCTAATTGTATTAGCATGTTTCGGTTTAGATACAAATAAATTTCTATTACCAATATTGAAATATTGGCGTAAATTATGGTATGGTGCTAATAAATTGATATTACCAAATTGGCATGAATTATCAATTGAAACAAAACATATATGCGATCAATTTGTAACACATCATCTAGAAAATTGTCGACAAACTATAGCAAACGATCGCAGATGGCGTATTAGAGTAAGTATAATATAGTCGATATCACTAGATGGCGCTTATTAAAAAAAAAAACGAATGTTGAGATTGTGTATGTGGAGGGGGATCGAAACAATTAGCTCCGCCCATACCGTTTCAAACGTTATTCTGTTCGAATGTAGATGGCGTTGTTGTTAATTGTTTAATTATTGTTTTTTGTTTTTTTTTTGGTGTGTGTGTGTGAAAACATAGATTTATCGTCAAGTGTTCACCGGTCATCAATTAGTTGATTGGTTAATTGAAGTTGGTTTAGCACATGATCGTATTGATGCTGTTAATTATGCACGTCATTTAATTGAAGGTAAAGTATTGAAGCACATCAATGGTGTTTATCATTTTTATGATAGAAATCTCTTATATACGTTTGTTTAATCATTAAACAAAACAAAAATTGGAGGAGAGAAAAATATCCAAAGAAACTAATATTTATTTTAATAAAAGTACTTTAAAAAAAACAAAACAACGAATATTAATGTCCCAAAATCAAATAAAAAATAATATTTTTTTAGTAATATTTTAAGTCTACCTCGTAGCTTTTTCTGGGACATTCTGTATATATTTTTTTTATTGTTATTATTTTGTTTGTGATATAGAATTGAAATATTTATGTATATATACAGGGTGTCATTAGAACGAAAAACTGTAAATCAAATTTAGTGTTGTGATATAATAAAACGTATGTCGTTGATGATGAAGTTGTGATACTATCAAAGTTCCATATAGATTGTGATACATATTTGATTTGTATAGTTTGTTTTTTTTTCTAATGTCACTCTGTATTTTTATTAGTCATTGGTGGATTTTTTTAAAATTTAATTATCGATCGATCATTTGTTATTTTTTAATTGTTGCTAAAATTATAGAAAAGTGTTGTTTTGTAAATCCGCCATTTTATTGTTTTTGTTACCTAAAGGTTATGTATATAATTGGCGGCCATCATATTATATACATAAGTATTAAGTCTGATTTTAAGACAATATGTAGAGTTGTCAATGTTGTAATTGTTGAACGTTAAATAAAAAATATATAGAACATTAAAAATTTGTTTTAATTCATTATAGCATACTGCATCATAATGAAAATCCATTATAGTACAGTGTATTGTAATGGAAACTCGTGTGTTCTTAGAGCGCTAACGTCGACATTTGTTAATTATTGAATGTAATTTGGAAATTCTGGATTATGAAAATCCAATTTGCTTAGCGATCGGGGTTACTAGTAGAACCAAATTAGATTTTTTTTTTTGAATAGTTCATCAAATTTATTAATTTAATCAACAATTCCATGGACTCAAGTCATAAATATTAATTCGCATCATTGAAAAGAAACTGTTGTTAACCCTTAGGGTTAGGAGAGAAGTGCAAAAATGGAGCTTATCTCTAATTTTTTTGATTAGGTTTTCTAAAATTATCAATAATGCTCGGTTAGTATCGGGATATTTTGGAAAAACTATATAAAAATGCAAATTGCTTAGCACTCGGGGTTAGTCAAGTACCAAATTGGATTTTTTTTTGAATTTTCATCAAATTTTTTAATGTAATCAACAATTCCATGGATTGAAGTGATAAATTATTGAGTCGCACCACGAAAAAATTGAAAAGAAACTGCTGTTAGCCCTGAGGGTTAGGAGAGACGTGCAAAAATGGAGGTAATCTCTAATTTTTTTTTGATTAGGCTTCTTACAATTATCAATGATGCTCGGTTAGTATCAGAATATTTTGGAAAAACTATATAAAAATGCAAATTGCTTAGCACTCGGGGTTAGTCAAGTACCAAATTGGATTTTTTTTTGATTTTTCATCAAATTTATTAATGTAATCAATAATTCCATGGATTGAAGTCATAAATTATCAAGTCGCACCACGAAATAATTGAAAAGAAACTGCTGTTAGCCCTGAGGGTTAGGAGAGACGTGCAAAA
>JAZBGX010002595.1:0-12261 GCA_037414775.1 Zonitis immaculata | reverse complement strand
TATATAGGTATAGGAACATGTTGACGGAAAGAATTTTTGTCTATATTTAAATGTTTTCCCATTGCACATATAGTAAATAATGTCGGGGATATTACATAATCGACGGTTGCCCATCCTGACCGACACGATTCGAAATACGAGACAGACCGAATGTTGGTGTTCGGTTTTCCGTCTGGCTGCCTCCAACACACAGACACACAATATATAGATGTGTATATACATATACATATCCATATACACAAACACAAATACAAATACAAATACAAACGCATACATGCACGAGTCTCACGACCCGTCAGAAATTCAGTAAGTGACGACACACAGTAGAGGATCGTCGCTTTAACGTTCAACTTCGTATATTATTTTAAACAAAACTAAAACAATAACAAAATTATTGTTTATTAACAATATTACAACATATTTCTATATATATATATATATATATATATGTATTATATATATATGAATATAATTTAATATTTTAATAATTAAAATAAGACGAAACACGGTGTTAATTGTTGTTGTTTTTTTTTAATATATAAATTTTTTTTTTGGTTTTATATTCGAATTTGAGATGATTTGAAAATATAATAATAATAATCAAGAAAAGAAAAAAAAACAAAGTGTGCGTCGTCCGTTTTTGGTATAGAGATCTAGTTAGTGTAGTCGCGACCGGCCATTGTTCCTGGTGGCGTAGCCTACCGCGATCGCGGTCATATCGAAATTTTCCCATTGAAAAAGAAAACTACAATAATCAATAAATAAATAAATAAATAAATTCATTAACTAAACAATAATCCATTCAATTAAATTAAACAACAACAAGAAAAAAAACAACAACCAGAAACAAAACATTATTATTAATAGTGTTTATTATATATTTATATATAATATATATATATGTGTATATATTATATATATATTTATATATGTGTGTATCGCGCTCATTTATTTTCTATCTATCCATGTGAATGTATATTTGACTTGGATATTTCGCTTTGGCCGGGCGACATAAAACTTTGGCGAGAGCTCTGAATTCTCTTTTTTCCACTCAAGTGGCGAATTATAACAATAAAATAAACAAAAGCGCGCGCGTCATTCAAATGATTGATAATTCTCAAACAATTAATAATAATTTCTAATTAATTCAGACATTTTTCGTAAACGAACAAACAAATGTTCAATTGTGCTATTATTACTATTATTATTATTATTGTTGTTGTTGTTTGTATGTGTTTGTTTCAACATAATTTGATTACAACGGAAAATTTGGAATACGCCAGCTTACAGTATGTTTTTCTCTTTATTATTATTATTACCTATATTTTAAGTAGAAAGAAATATTTAATGTGCACATGTATAATGTTTGGCCTTGATAAATAGCAACCTAACCTCTATCCATGCACGTTTTTCGACCTTCTCCCGTTCGGCTCCGGTTTGCGACCCCGGAAACTGACAAGTTCGCGGACGCCGACACTCCCTCTACTAAAGCTCTAACAAACTTTTCGATCATTCAAAATAAATCGCTGTTAATAATACAGGCGCATCCACCAAAATTTGTTGCTATTTTTTTTTTTAAATCAGTAAATAGGCGCGCATCCACCAATTTCTACTAATACAAAAAATTGCATAGATTTTTGTTTGTTACATATTTCTGTAGGAATCGCAGCCACTGTGATTGATTGAGTAAATACAGGCGCACCCACCAAAGTTGCATATATTTTTCTATTTTCCTCTAATACATTAATTTCCGCATACCCCGAAATTACACAAATCCATTGCGGAAATGGGCGTGCATCCATCGAAATTGTTTCAATTAATTTTTGCATAAAAATTCAAATAATAATTGATTGAAAGAATTTGGGCGCATCCACCAAAATCGCGTAGATGTTTGTTCGCTTCGAAAAATTGATTTGTATGGGTTATTACGTCGATTTAAATTAAATTTTGGTCTTCGAAAATTAATTTGTGTGTGTGTGTGTGTGTGGAATAGCGCCGCATCCACCAAAATCGCATAAATTGCAACTCTATCGAAAAAGGAATAAATCATACCACACTTGAAGCAGATTGTGGGTGCATCCATCGGAATTGCACCGGTTTTTTTTTTCGAATGAAAATCAATCCATTAGGAAAATTGCGTTTGTTTCAACAATTGATTTTTCCGGTAGAATTTATTGCTAATTGTGCAATGATTGGAAATTTTTATGAAATTTCATTGATTCGTCTGAATAATTTTGGATTTTTTCCAAAATTTTACAATCATTTGGTCTCATTGTAGTTTTTCCAAATTTTATTTGTTTCTGCTTTTTTGTGTGATGTTTTTAAGTATTTTCCAATTAAATTTCGTTGGGAATCCATAAAATTCTCGATGTTTACATTTTTTCTAAGTAGAATCATCGTTTTGTTTTTGTGAATTTTTCGAACTGGAAAATCTGGCGTTTCTTATAATTTTTATATTTCGTTTCCAAATTTATAACTTTTAAAACAAAATATAGATTTTCATGGATTTTCCTCACGGAAATCTAATTTTTCCCAATTTGCATTTCACATTTTTCCAACGAAAAATTCTATATTTAGTTAACGTATTTTTCTTTTGTTCCAGATTAATGTTGCTATTTTTTACAATTTTTTGAAATTTTAACGGTTTTTTTTGTTAAATTTCCCGTATCGCTTTTGTTCAATTCGAATTTTGAAGGTTCTTTTTATAAATCCTTCCACCTAAAATTTATTGTAAGTATGTTTTTTTTTTTTGTACAAAAATCGTCTCCCAATTTCAAGCTCATTAAGATTTTCTCGTTACACTCGACGGCAAAACAGAAAAAAATATATACGAAACAAAAAATTCGACTATTTCAAGCCAAAGCTATGCTCGCTCCACTCTTCTCCGATCGTCGTCGTCGTTGGTTTTTCCTTGATTTATGCCAAAAATTTTCGTGTCTCCTAAAACAATTTATTATTTTCTTTTGACAATAGATATTGTTTTCCCAGTTTTTGTCGGGGGGAAAAAAAAACCCATTCCCAACATAGTCGAAATTTTCCCAACTATTTCTTCTAGATTCAATTAATTTGTTTTTCCTAATATTTCCGAATATCGATTTTAAAAATATTCAACTCAAATGGAAAAGTTCTTCTGGTAATTTATCAATTTCTCAGTCGAATTTGAAACATGTTCCCATAAATTCTCTCATAAATTTGACCAATTAGGAAGTATAACGACATTGGTTTTTTTTTATTACAGTAAAACCTCTCTTAGCGGACACCTAACAAAACTGAATAATTTCTTATTTGTGAATTCTATAAAGCGAGGACCAACTATATCGTTTCCCTAAGGAATTCGCCTCCGTTCGCCGTTTCTAGAAATTCAAAGGATGCCGACACAATTATTTCAAAATCTATTATTCGTCCTCTCTTGGACGAGCACCTTGCCGTGCAATTCCAAATAATAAGTAAGGCACACAAGTACGACAACTACCATTTCACATGAAAATCCTAGAAAGTACCTACTTGAAACTAAAGTCTCTTTAGGGCGGACGCCTCTGTTAGAGGAAACGTCTCGTTGTCATGTAGATGCCCGCCCAATAGAGGTGCAACTGTAATTTAATCTATTCAATTTTAGATTTATTATTACTGTAAATTAACAAATATAATTTTCTATTAAAACGATATATCGTTCTCATGCATTCTCTGCAATCAATTTCAACATTCTGATAATTTTTATCAGACTAGAATCTTATTTATAATAATAATAATAATTATTATTAACAATGGAATTTTTATAAACAACCTTTATTGTTTAAACAAGAAGAAAAAACCAGCCACCCCTATTAAATATTAATAACAATACAATAGAAAATTTGAATAACAAATATAGCAAAACTTTGTTTTTTCTTTTGTTTTTTGCTATAATATAATATTCGATTAGTTATAATTATTATCAAAGTTATGGAAATAATCCAGATTTTTATTTTGGTCAATTTTTACTAATTACGACTTTGTGTTTTGGTTTGTTGCTATTTTATGTTGACGAATCGTTGCCAAAATAATTTTGACAATGTATCGTTGTCTACCAAAAAAAAAAAAAACTACAAACATACCGACAATTATCCTAATTTCCATACGTTACTTTGTTGTATTTAGGATTATTATTATAATTTTTTGTTTATAAATAAATATAAATACATATTTTATCCTACATTCTAAAAGTGACAGATTAACTGTCCAGTATTAGAATATAGTACGTTGGCTCCTTCTGTATAACATACATATACATATATATTTCATGTTGTTTTCCATCTTTATTTCTCCCACATCTACTATGTGTATACATTTTGTATTTAAAACAAACACACACAGCAAGATACGAATCTATATACATAGATATTTTTAACTCGAGAACTATTCGCTTGTTGGCTGCCAAAATGTTTGAACTATGGCAAATAGTTCAGGTTCGTTTACTACGAAAATTATTCGATTTCGGAACTAGAAAACAATAATTTCGAGCGACAGAAAAAATTCATATGGAATTGTTGTAGAAAATTTTTTTCAATTTTTTTTTTTTTCTACTATCTATTTAAATGATGATTACGAGTATAATGTAATTGTGATCAATTTGCGATGTGTCGTTACGTAACCGATGATGAGGTGGTATAAAAAATTTGTCTAGTCGTCTACAGTCTAGACATAGATTTTAGTTTTTAGTCTTGTTTAGTCTAGACTTACAACAAGTTTATATTATTAAAGATCCTACTATACGTGTGATATGAATGAAACTTAAAATTTCTATTACTATTATATCGATAAAAATAAATTAATTCTAATCTATACATGTATAGTTCCTCAATTGTTTATATTTCTATTACCAATAATAATTTTGTTTTTATTCGTAATTTTTGTTTTGTTTTGTTTTTGAAAAATTTACTCCAATTTTATTATAAAGGGGTTTATTATTTTATCTCTGTTTAGTCTACCAGTCTAGTATTTGAAATTTGCAAAAATATATCTAAAAATATTCATTTGGTTATATATGAAATACCGAAAATGTGAAACAACAGAAATAACACATACCGGATTGAAGAACGATATACATATACAGTATGGTCCATCGGAGGCTTTGCCGGTCCTGTAGGAATTCTGGTTCTAGTGGAGCGAAAAAAAATAAACACTCGAAGATCGAAAGTTTGGGAAATCGTTTTGACGTCAAAATGTTCTCTACATACCACACTTTCGATCGTCGAGTCCGTTGTTTTTTTTTTTGCACCCACTAGAGCTAGAGTTGCAAGACCAGGAAAGCCTCTGGTGAACCATCCTGTATATCTATGTATATTAAAAACAAATGCTAAATCAATATACAAAATTTTCACGGTGATTATAATTATAAACAGATTTTTATGAATGATTCTTTTTTTTTTTTTGTTTGTGTTCTGTAGAAATATTCAGAGATTTGTTGAAATTACCAGTAAAATTAAAATGAATCCGGATTCTAAATGGAATAAATTTGAGTTATTCAAAAAAAAAAATTAGAACCAGTATCTGCTTTTTCCAAACAACTGGAAAAATTGCAACACTAGTTGAGATAAATCAAATTTTGTACAAGGTGATCCAAAAGTAATCACGATTGACACTAAACAACTAATCACCAAAGAAATTCCTGAGTTGTATCTTTATAGTCGAGAGCTGAAACGCCATTATGGCTCCCAAAGCTCTTACAGCGGTACAAACAGAAAAAAACAAAAACAACCAAATCGCTATAGAACTGTGTAATTATAAAAGCAATAAAATCTCCTAATAAAAAATCTCATAAATTTGATTAGTTTTCGAGTTGTTCAATAAAAAAAAAAGCAAAAAAAAAACCAAATTGGCAATTTCTATATTTGTATATTACCGATATACCATCCATATACAACTGGGCTTTTGTTTTTTTTTTTTACCGCAATTCACAACTAACTATATAGTGAATTTCATCCAAGACGGTCCACGTTATACTCAATTGCATCGTCAAAATATGTAACACACATTCTAACCGTCTGGTGTTCAACTAGATAATTTAACTAGCGGGCGATTAGAATTACCCCAACAAACTCACCGATGTCTTGGACGCCATATTTCAAAGGAATCAATTTGCTTATTTACAAATACAGTAAAACTTTTTTTGGACGGACGTCTATGCGGGAACAAAAACGGTCTTCTGTACGAGAGAAGTTCTAGTTTGAAAGAGGAATTTTCTTCGAACTTTTAAGGACTACTGTGCTTTGTTATATAATGGTAATACAAATCTCGACAGTCTGTATTATTGTTTCGAACTGTACGGCGAGATTAAGCGTAATTTTTTTTCGGTGGATTGAACGAGCAACCGTTGGTCCGTCCAAAAGACGAAAATTTCTAAAAGTTGTTGGAATGGGTATTTTATTAGCTTTCTTCCAACGAGCTTTTGGGGAGGGATTAGTGAATATTCTGAGGAAATAATAGGTGTTGGAATAAATATTGTGCCTGCGTCTGTTCAATAGATTCAACTTGTAGAAGAATTTGCCTTTAGGAATTTAAAGGAGATTCCAGTGTAATTGTTCAACAATTTTGTTTAAAAATTTTTTTCAATTGGTATAATTCGGATATGTTTTCTTCTGTATATTACAATGTAGACGAGTGAAACTACAATCTGTACTTTATTATAATGCTGCTTATATATTCTAAATGTGGGACTGGCTAAATGCCAGTTGTCCGCATGGTGCGTTTATTTTAAATACATATCACCGTATACAACACACTATGTATTATTTATTGTATATCTACAAAGTTTTTCCTATTTTATAAACAAAATTGCTACAAAGTACGGATTATATTTTGAAAATACGGCTCTGGATTTTTCTTTGACATTCGAAAAAAATTTGTTTATACCAAAAAAAAAAAAGAAAGTTGTATAGATCGCTTCGAAGAGAAACAACAATATTGACCGGGACCAGCAAGATTACCCGATTCGACTCCGTTCGATTTCTTCTATAAAGCAATAATTCAATTGTTTAGTGGTAACCTATACTAGATAAGATATGTATATGTTATATCACTGGAATCAGGAGAAATTAAGCTTTCTGAAAATAATCAAATCAACCCTTATTGCTAAATTTTTTTTTTTTCAAATGACCTTGAATCCTAATCATTAAATCTAATTTTATTTGTTGCAGATTGAGAAGATATGAATGACGATTGATCAAAGAAGAGTTTAGAAAATAAGTAGATATTAGAGAAGTTGAAAAAAATTTTTTTGTACAAATGCTAATTGAATTCAAAATGATTTTGGGCACAATTCATGTGCGATGCAATGTTCATCATCAAAAGTATTATAATAAAAATTCCTTTACGAATACAGAATTTATACGTACATCACCATTTATACGATAGATATAATAATAATAATAATAATAATAAAATATATGACGAGAAAACAATTCCATTTGATAATAATAATAATAATAATAATAAATCTGGTATTACAATAGCATTAGACTTATTACAACGGCTAACAAATACAACCCATCATTATCATCGGCTATCATCATTAACAATAATAATTAGAAAGATAAAAGAAAGAATTTTGCAACAATTACAAGACAGACAATATTGTTACATTAATCTGATAATAATAATAATAATAATAACAATAGAGAGCAGTAAATTTGTAAATTATTGGCTTATATGTGTAAATGTATCAACTAATAATATTTTATTATATTCAACGTATTTGAATAATATTTGGTTATTGCAATTATTATTATTAATAATAATTGATGGTTATAATTTATCAATAATATTGTTGATAATAAAAAAGACTGATAGAAGACGACGACCTGTTGGTACATTTGGATTAATCAAATTATTATTATTATTATTATTTAAATTATTTTTGATAATAATAAATATTATTTATTTAATTCTAATCAATATAGTTAGATTACTGTATTTAGGGACGTTGGCCACATATTGGACAACGGCCCCAAATCTAAATTATTATCGTTCGTATTGTTCGATTATCCAACTGGCCGCTATTTGTTTAATCCTTGCCATATTAACAATAACGGCAAGGTGCTATGCACAACAACAACAACAACAACAATTAGTTAAATTAAATCAAAAACCTATTATTTATTATTATAGTCCAATTATTGATAATAATATCAATGCACGAATTCTATCTTCCAATTTAGTATTAAATCGATTGTTATTATTAGGAAATAATCGACAACAATTTGTACAAAGTGATACTAGCATAATTTTGATAAATTCTACAAAATTGTTGTACAATCAAAATTCTAATAATAATAATAATAATAGGAGAAGGACGAAACGCGAATTGAAATCTTCCATATTAAATTTGATAACAACAAATCGACGAAAAAAAACGATAATATCATCGATTGAAGAAAACGAAGAAGAAGAAGAGGAACAAGACGACGGTACAACATTAAAAACAATAACGACGACTAATCAAACGAGAAAGAAACGAAAGAAAACGATTTTTCTACGAAAAAAATCATTAATAAAACCATTTATTATTAGTAACGAGCATGATGGTGTTGTTGTTGATGACGAAAATCTTGATGATAATTATAATAATGTTAATGATGATGATATTATTGATGATAAAAGACGAACGGTATTGAATTTGGAGAAACGCTCCGATGATATTATAACCGAATATAATGTGTTGAGTGTCAATAACAATAATCATAGTAGTGTAGAAGAAAAAGAAGAAGCCGGTGTTGTTGGTGTACAAGTTGACGTGTCTTTAGTGAACAATAATAATAATAATAATAATAATAATATAACAAAACAAAAATATAACAATAGTAATAATTTATTGGACACTTCTTCGTTGGATTCTATAAAAAGGACTCAACGGCCCATGCCTCCAGTGCATGACCACAGCAACGCTTCATGTAAGTCCCAATAATAAAAATAATCACGATTCTACCAGTAAAAATAATAAAGCTACCATGTGGCAAGTCGTAGGTATACGTACAATAATACATGGTTGTTGTTTTTTTTTTTCCCAATTATTATTCGGCATTAAGTTTTTTGTTGTTGTTGACGAAACTACTATTTTGGTCTTATTTTGATACGAACGTACCTTTAAATAAATTATACAGCGTCACAATACAAATCTATTTTAGTTGATGTGACACAACAATAATACTACGTTGTGTCTGTTAGAACGTGCACCTATAGTCATTGCTTTAAAATCTCCCGTTGATTATTATAAGTATTTTGGCATGGTATAGTAGACTACCGATTACTCATAACAATTTAAAATAGAATATATAGTTATGTGTAAGATCTCTGTCTTTTTAAAGCTCTTTCTGCAATGGAATAGCCTAAAAATACAAGCAACCTCAACACTGTGCCTCCTTCCGCGTTCATTCTTCCTATTCTCCCATCATTTTCCTGAGAAGCTATCTCAAAGATCTCCTCAAGGTGGCTTTCTGACGGCCCAAAGGAGTCATATCCTGTGACACACCACAATTCACCTCCTTAACGGTGAGATATAGCCTCTTGCAAGTACCGAGCCCCTCCACTAGAAGAACGCAGTGAGTCATATCATGTGAGCTGATTATCCTCTGCTCCACAGTTCACCTCCTTATGGGTGTCATTTAGCCTTGTCACTTCTCTTGCAAGTACCGAGCCTCTCCACTCCTTCGGAGCAGTTATAAAGTCTTCTCGGTCTTCTCAAGGATCCGTCATATTCTCTGACAACTGTCGAGCCTCACAGAACTCCTACCTTGAGTCATTTGTACCAACGGTTTTGGTGTTTATAAGAATCGACTCACTTCTTCCAGACCTTTGTTGTTTTTGAGTTTTTTGTCTAAGTAAAAGAAATTCCGATATTTTATAAAGAGACACTTTCTCGCACTAGTGCGGAAATAATTATGTTTACAAAACTTGACTGGAAAATCTACAAAACGAAAAAGTCGTTGATAATAAAATATTACTACTACAAACAAAGAATATTTTTGTGTCGGATAATAAATTTTTGTAAAATTCTGTGACAGATCGTTATCAGTCAGTTTGTGACAGACAAGTCAAGAGTTGGATTTAAAAAAAAAAACAAAAGCAGTTATTTGGTCAGTGGTCTTGACTTGTTGCAACCAAAAAAAAAAAAATGAATGCATCGCTTGTCTCGTTATTTTTTTATCATTTAATAATCAAGACAAATAATTCATCTGCATGTCAGTTGATAATAATAAGATGATTATCATTGACAAAAATGAAAAAAAAAAAACACCTTTCATTTTAGCGGACAATCTATTTTTTTTTCTTCTACCGGTTATATTTCAATGTTATTATTGTTATGTTTCGTTTAGTTTAATTTTATAAATGTTTATTTCTAGACGAATAAATTATATTAATCGTTTAGTTAGTCTAAATCCATTATTTTGTGTTAAGTTATATAAATGTTGCATTAAGTATTTATTCTTATTTACAAACAGGTGTTGGACACTTATCTATTATCGTTTCTAAACAACATTGTTGTTTTTATAATTAATAATTATATTTCGTTGTTGTTTGTAATAAATATAAATAATCGTTATTCCTATTTGTTTGACAAATTTATCCATTTTCAACAGATTTTAAAATGAATTCTAGAAAGACTAAATTTATATTGTTATAAAATGAAAATGTCAGAAGATTTATGTGGGCGCACCTTTATGTTTGCAACTAACAATAGTTTCGTTATATTGTATGCTATTTTGAAAGTTCAATATCCAATGATTCCATTATCCTCCAATCTAAAAAAAAAGCAATATATTTAGATAATTTCTAGATTCATTCATCATTCGCTGGAATCGCTCAGAATTTTAAATTTTTTGGATAACCGGCGTAAAGCGCAGGAATAGCTCAGTGTTTTAATTCAATTGAGCTACGAACGGTAGCTCATTACAAAAAAAACATAAGCTACGTTATCTCTGGATAATTTCCAAGGTTGACGATTAAGCGCAGGAATAGCTCAGAGCATAGCTCTCTATTCATTTATGCCACAGTTTTTGATTTCATGAAGCTTCGTATTTTTTTTGGTCTTCGAAAAAAAAACTTAGTATTCAGCTATTTTTGGATAAAAATTATATTCGCAGAAATTGCTCAGAATACATTTCGTCTAAGTCTTTGTAATTTCATTGAATCTCGAATAGTGTGAGGTGCTTTTTCTGGCTCATCTTACAAAAACAAACCAATGATAACAGTAAAATTCGAATAATCAGGACATTCTGTGTTCGCACTAAAAGTACCATGTTGAATAATAAAATAAAAACAATAGGAATTGATGCACAATTATATAGTTACGAATGACCCAATTCAATACACCCCTTTGTATACATACACATATAGGTTATTGACCTAGAGAGAGAGAGAGAGAGAGATTTTTCTACCCCCTTTCTATTGATTTACAAATCTAGTGAAAGTGATGCGATGCATTATTCTAATTATTCATAAGTAGTTGTTTCGATTTGATAATCTTTGAAATCATGATAGAAATAGAAATTTTTCTATAAAATTTTTATTGAGTTGTATAAGATAGAGAGAAAGAGAGAGAGGGGGGATGAGAAAATGTCAATTTTTTCCTCTCCTTGATATATTTTTTCCCATGTAATAAATATTTTAAAGGGCTTATGAGAGAGAGATAGATAGATGTAATAAAGTCCTTTATGGACATTGAAACCACGCAGAGGCAATGGTGTGTTTCCTAGGCAACTGCGGTGGCATACGCACGTAGCAACAGTGTTGTAGGGATATTATATGAAGAGAGAGAGAGAGAGAGAGTCATATTCACAGGATCAGGATTTACAACTTTATCCTGTTTATTATTAATATTTTTTGTAAATGTTGCCAAGGGTTAATAATATAAGAAGGATGTCAAGAAATTAGGAAATTATGAAGACAATTATCGAATTTTACAGAGCGTCTCATCTAAGTTAGCACATGTTGCGAACACAAAAAAAAACTACTGAGTGTCTCTTTTAAGGAACATGATAACATAGTGTCTCATTCATTAAACAATTGATGTTTCCGGAAAAATGCTCAATATTTAGTCTCAAATTTGAAAAGAGAAACTCTTGTACAGGCTGGTCCACCAGAAGCTCTAGTGGGTGTCAAAAAACGGACTCGATAATCTAAGGTGTGATATTTAGAGAACATTCTAGCGTTAGAAATTCAGATCTTCGAGTGCATTTTTGTCCATCCACTAGAACTAGAGTTTCTACAAGACGAGGTAAGCCTCTG
>JAZBGX010002594.1:0-12264 GCA_037414775.1 Zonitis immaculata | reverse complement strand
CTTAATCCGGCCCTGCTGGAACATCGAAACAATTATATCTCGCTTTTACTAACTAATTCAAAATATTATTACGCTAGAATCTCTTGATGGCGTTGAATACAAAATTTCAAACGTCTTGCAATCTCTTTCTGATAGAATTCATCGTCGACAATTGCCAATGCACCATTCTCATAGCCGTAATTGATGTTTTCCAAATATTTCGTTAATAATTTCAATTGGAATTTCATATGTTGTGTAAAATAAATTACTTGATAAGTCGGTAATACCATGCAATAAACAAAAAATGGTACTGTAATTTCACAAAACCATAAAAGTATTTTCAATATCCATAATGGATTGTCTTCTAATAATGTTTCAAGTAAAGAAAAGTTACATCTCAATTTTTTGTCATATAAATGGACCAATGCTGTTGTGCAAGCAAGAATCGTATTGAAAATTGCAAACAAATTTATTATGAAACTCTCATTCGTAATTCGATTCCAAATCCGATCACCAGCACTATCGGTCGCCCATAATTTCATAGTCGCCACTATCTTCATTGCAGATCCACTTGTAGTTTGTTCAATTAATGATGCAATGCCCTAATGATGGAAATCAATCTATTATTGCATTAAATAAAATAAAATAATTTACAAATAGAGTGAAACAGAACAATGGAAAAAATCCAATGATTTCATCAATCGATAATTCGTATAGAAAATAATACAAATAGATGACGACAATGGACAGTTGGAATACGAGTAGAAATCTCATAAAATGCCTCATTCCTTTCGATTGGAGAATATCGTAGCCGAGAATTCGTAGAAACAACAAACAATCATCTGTGAAAAACAAAAATCAATGATGACTCACAATCGAAGCCACTAACAAATGGCAACTCTTATTACCTTGCATGATCGGTTTATCATTGAAATCCATGATGGCAAAGCTGTCTTGATCAAACGGAAAATTACCGCAAATGTAGAATAATTAAAAAAAAAAAAAATTCTTACACTACAACCAAACACTCAGTTGTTGTCAGTCAGACGACGAATGTATTCAAATTATTCTTCATAAACTCGTAACTGTGTTGTATACAATGTAGTTGGTAGCACTGATGAAATTACAAATCAATCTACAATTAAATTATTGATAAGGAGAAGTAATATAAAGTCATTACTGAATAACATTAGTGAATTTATTATTATTAATACGAATAGCCGACTAAATACAATAATTACTAAATCCATTAAGTTCTCAAAAATATCAATATTGCCTATTGCTCATTTTTGAAGATGGGTTATACCTGCGATAGAATTGAGTATATTGTCGATGGCATGAATGCTGCACAGTTTATTAATCTTCCTCCAAATTACTTTCATATTTATTTTTGGGTTTCATCTTGTATACGTTATATAAAGATTTCAAATCGATCAACACCTCTAGTGACTGTTCTAGAGTCCTTTCAATAAGACGGACGCAACATTGTACCTGCGTCTCTTTTCGTTCAACAGGCATAATTTTTTTTTTTACATCGGATCCGGCCTGCAATAGGTATATCCCATTTTTGACATTTTTACTTAGGAGAAAGTAGGGTAATTGGGCATTGTGCTATAATTCTACCCGCACGACACTTTCCACTAGCACCTGTTTAACCGTTGCATCCAGTGCCGCTCAATGAGTACCTACTCGGTAAAACAGGTGCGAGCGGGCATAGGTACTTATCTAGCACAATTCTCGATTACTCACTGTGCTCAATTAACTCACTCCCCCTCTCTCCTAAATATAAAATCTAGTTACTAGTTGTTGGTAGTATTATTGCCGTTTTATGACATCCGTCATTGGTCTCTCCTCCGATTCCATTGTTTGATGGTACTTTTTTTCTCTCACTCATCCAAGTACTAACTTGGTCCGACGTTGCTTGACTTTGGTTGTTCATCTCACTTCAAATATCTTTATACATGTACATTAAAATATTAATTTAATATTCTATAATTATTAATTATTATAATACTTTTAGTATGAATTTGCTTAATTTAAAAAATTGGAGTTTGAAAAATTGAGAAATTGGAAGAATTGAATGATGCGAAGAAAAAAAAAAGGACAACGATACGCAGTGTTCCAAGACGATCACTCATCCAAGTACTAACTGCGCCCGACGTTGCTTGACTTCGGTGTCCGAACGGGCACCGGTATTTGCCAACGTGGTATGATCGTTGCCATAATAACTAAACGATTTCATTGGTACTTAAATGTTCAGTACTTTTGTGTTTTTCTACAATTTAGCAACTAAATTGCATTATTTCAGCAACTTTGTTTTGTCACCGGATTTGGCAACAATATCGAGTCCCGTCTGTTGTCAATGAAAATCAATATATGTTTTGTTTTAATTCCTAGCAACTAAGAGTAGTTGTAGTGTGTCGACTAAATAGAGACAAAACAAAAAATAAAACTGAAACATGGACATTTTGATTCTTTTTTTTTTTTGTTGTTGTTGTAAATAAATGTTCTGCGGTGTGGCATGTGCCTCGATTTCGTTTCGTTGCTGTAAAAAATTACTGAAATGTTATGTCTATATTTTGTTTTCTGTTGCTTTAGTGTGGACGCGGCATGAAGAAATACGAAAAATTTGAAAATTAAAGTGAAAATGAACAAAGCGACAGGCAACGACACGCAGTTTGACCAAGGCGAGCAGCACTCATCCAAGTTACTAACCGTACTCGACGTTACATGATTTCAGTGTTCGAATAGAAGGCGACGTACCAATTTAATTCAAAATATTTTTTTCTATTTTGCGTATGTTGCTCATGTATGATAATAGGAGGCTGCGTTGTAAGTAGTCGTCTTACATTTTGCGTTGGCTGGATTTTGCTCGACTTTTGTTTCAGTTGTGTCATTATGTTGATCAAATCTTTCAAATCGGTTTTGTATTTTTATTTCGTTGGCATTATTGTTTCATAAATTTGTAGCATTGATGTTAATTAACTTGTCTAGTAGTTGGTAGATTTAATGAAATTACAAATCAATCTACAATTAAATTATTGATAAGGAGAAGTAATATGAAGTCATTACTGAATAACATTAGTCTATTCATTATCATTTTAACGAATAGCCAACTGAATACTAAATAATATTATTCAGTAATGACTTATCATTAATTTGATTGTAGATTGATTTGTAATTTCGTCAGTGCTACCAACTACATTGTATACAACACAGTTACGAGTTTATGAAGAATAATTTGAATACATTCGTTGTCTGATTGACAACAACTGAGTGTTTGGTTGTAGTGTAAGAATTTTTTTTTTTTTTAATTATTCTACATTTGCGGTAATTTTCCGTTTGATCAAGACAGCTTTGCCATCATGAATTTCAATGATAAACCGATCATGCAAGGTAATAAGAGTTGCAATTTGTTAGTGGCTTCGATTGTGAGTCATCATTGATTTTTGTTTTTCACAGATGATTGTTTGTTGTTTCTACGAATTCTCGGCTACGATATTCTCCAATCGAAGGGAATGAGGCATTTTATGAGATTTCTACTCGTATTCCAACTGTCCATTGTCGTCATCTATTTGTATTATTTTCTATACGAATTATCGATTGATGAAATCATTGGATTTTTTCCATTGTTCTGTTTCACTCTATTTGTAAATTATTTTATTTTATTTAATGCAATAATAGATTGATTTCCATCATTAGGGCATTGCATCATTAATTGAACAAACTACAAGTGGATCTGCAATGAAGATAGTGGCGACTATGAAATTATGGGCGACCGATAGTGCTGGTGATCGGATTTGGAATCGAATCACAAATGAAAGTCTCATAATAAATCTCTTTGCAATTGTCAATACAATTCTTGCTTGCACAACAGCATTGGTCCATTTATATAAAAAAGAAATAAGATGTAATTTTTTTTTACTTGCAACATTATTAGAAGACAATCCAGTATGGATTTTGAAAATACCTTTATGGTTTAATGAAATTACAGTACCATTTTTTGTTTATTGCATGACATTACCGGCTTATGAAATAATTTATTTTACACAACATATGAAATTCCAATTGAAATTGTTAACGAAATATTTGGAAAACATCAATTACGGCTATGAGAATGGTGCATTGGCAATTGTCGACGATCAATTCTATCAAATGGAGATTGCAAGACGTTTGAAATTTTGTATTCAACGCCATCAAGAGATTCTAGCGTAAGAATATTTTGAATCAGTTAGTAAAAGCGAGATATAATTGTTTCGATGTTCCAGCAGGGCCGGATTAAGATTTAATGGACACTTTTACGTATTCGTACCGTTATATACCATAATTGGAGGTCTTCACGGTATTGGTTGTATGATCTATTTACATTCGGTAATCGGTAATTCATTGGATATTATCAAGTTTGTTGTTCAATTGTTTCATTTGATTTCAGGCATATGTCGCTTTGATGTCTAAAGGTTCTGCTGTTGATTTAATACCAGTGGTCTTAGTTGCATTGTTATTTTTGACGACTTTCACAACTTTAATTATGGGTGGTCAAAGTATTGAAACCGAGGTGAGGCCAATTAAAAAAATCTAATAATCGCATTTCAATTGAAATCAAAATCAAATTCCAGTCGGAAAAATTATTGGACAGTCTGTTATCGAACCGTTGGTATTTATGGAATCTAAGCAATCGAAAAACATTATCAATACTCTTACCGAATATTATCAAACATTATAAATTGCAATTTACACAAACGATTGCCGTCAATTATATTTTAGCATTGGGAGTAAGTTGGATGCAATCGGAATATTTGAATAATTTAATTAAAAAATTATCATTTGTAGATTATGAAATTTATATTTTCAGTCATTTCAGTTTACGTACAGATGCGTTAATAGCTCCATCTATACGCCGTCTTATTATTATTATTATAATTGAGTAAACTAAATCGTACTCAAATCTAAAGATGACTCAAACAGACAACCTGTAAGGTTGTAGGATTATAGAAAATAAATTAATTTGATAATTTAGTTAGAAAAATCATATAAATATTTATATTATTGTTAATTCTACAATTAGAAATAGATTGTGATATTTCATAAATTGTTGCTTACTTGTATTTATATCGCAACGTTGTACCTTTACAGAAAACGATATATAATCTATATTTGTATTAAAATTGTTGTTGAATTAATAAAAATCGTTGTACAATCATTGATTTAATGGAAATATTGCCAAAAATAATTATTAATTCTATTTATCTGCATCTAAACTAGGTTATAGTAACGCCAATGGAAAATTGGTGGAGGCGCCGGGTTACTTTCAATTTACTATTTATTGTTTAATTAATTGAAAGTGTTCACATACGACTCCATTTATTTAGTATAACTGAAATCCTACAGTAGTAGGAAAATAGTTAGAGAGAGAGAGAGAGAGAGAGAGACAGGACAAATGATAAGTGTGAAGGAGAGGGAAAGGAGATCAATGATCAGTAAGAGATGGATGTAAATCGAAAGTGAGCGATATGAATAGAGAAATGATAAGTGATAAGGATAGAAGAGATGGATTGAGAAAGATATGGTTAGCGAGTGAGATGGATAGCTATGGAGCCAGAAATTGTGTGTTTGCTTGTAAGTGACAGAGAAACGAGAAACATAATGCAATTGACGACAAAATCGGTGACAATTCTCTATCGGCAAATGCAAACGCATTGGAAGCAAAAGGACAAGAATTAATAATAATTTCGATTTGATCAAGTTCCACGTACTCATATAATTCAATAAAAAAAAATAATAAAAGTCAAGGATATGGATAATTTGTGTACTCCAATCAAACTGTCGTTAATGGGAATAAATTATATGATGGCATATCGATTTATTATTCCAAACATCTACAAATATTTTTATGTTGGTTGTTCCATCGTAGATGTTGTTAGTTTGATTCGATTGTGGATACTTTGACTAGCATGGATTTTCAAAGAGAACCAACGATAGGAGGTTAGTTTTGTGTTTTTTTTTTTTTGTTTTGGCTTTCATTAAAGATTACCGATGATGTGAGAGTTTTCTTTGGATTGTAGGTGATTGTTTGATATTGCTACGAGTCTTTAGTTCGGGCTTGTATCACAACAGAGTGGTGATGAAATTTCTGGAATACATCCTAATATTCCAAACAACGGTTATTCTAATTTATTTAGATAATTTTCTAAATTCCAAATTACCAATCGATGAAATCATCAAATTCCTACCAATGTTTTGTTTCACAATCAGCGTACATATATATTTTTTTTTTTATCCAATATCCATTGTTTTATTCTAATATTTCATTCCAATAGGGCATAACGGCATTAATCCAACTGGTCACTATTGGATCTTTAATACCAGAACGGAACACTTGTAAATTATGGAGTACTGGTGGTGGTGGTAGAAGCATCCGAAATCGAATCAAATTTGAAAGCTTTCTAATCAACGGATTCGCAATTGTCAATACAATTCTAACACTAATTACAGCTTATGCTCATGCTTATAAAAAAGAAACTATGCGCAATTTTTTGTTAATTGTAGCATTGTTCGATTGTGATGATTCAACGGTAATTCCACGAATATATGTATGGCTGTATAAAATTACAGTGCCATGTCTAATTTATGGCTCGTTAACGGTCATCCTGCAAGAAATCTATTTTACACAACACATGAAATTCCAATTGGTATTGTTGATGGAATATTTAGGAAAGATCGATGGCGATTTTGGTAATGACGATTTGGAATTGTACAATAATCGATTTTATCAAAATGAAATCGATAAACGATTGAATATCTGCATTGAACGGTATCAGGAGATTATCAAGTAATTGAGAAACAAATACATTACATTAGTTTTTGTTTTTGTAAAAATTTTGGTATTGATTTGTACAGTGCCGGCTTGGAATTCAACAGAAAGTTATATCCATTTTTTCAATTATATATACTAATTGGTGGCTTACATGGTATCGGCTGTATGATTTATTTCTATTCGGTATGTATTTGTATACAGGATGTCTCAATTATCTATAATCGGTATATAACTTCGTCATCAAACAAGTGTAATTATTTTCTAAAAAAAAAAAATTGCATTGTATACAGACCGTCCCAAAATTAGTGTAATGAACCATAATTATGTTCTCTCTCACTTTACGGACAGCCTGTATACAGTGCAAATATTTTTAATAAATGCAATATAATTACAGTTATGTAATGGCGAAAACCACATTTTGATCAATTGAATCGTAAAAAAGTTATGGACCGATTACAGATGAGAGAGAGACAGCCGGTATATTAAACTATATGACGTCATATCGATTATTATTGATTATAGGGAGTGATGAGTTTCGTCCATAAAGATTCAACTGTTGCTCTAATTCCAGTTGTTTGTACAACAATTTTATTTCTACTCCATTTTGTATCATGCATTATGGCAGGACAGTCTGTAGAAACACAGGTATGGTCGTATAGACAGTGCCGTAACGGGGATATAAAGCGCCCGTAGCGTAGTGTCTTACACAGTGCCCTACACATAGCAATGACGTCATCACTTTGTACAGTCAAATAAGCGAGCGGCACACAGTCCACCTACAGTTTAGCTAATAATTCAGCATTATATCTCGAATTCTTCTACCGATGAGTATACGATATTAGAATCCTTAAAATATGGAACGAATTGAGAAGAAAATGACTGACTGATTGTCAGTTGTCTCATAAAAACTTGAGCTAGGAGTATAAACAATAGAGCGCGCGCCTGTCTCAATCTAATTAGATATTGACGCGTTGGTCAGGCGACGTAAAACGGCCATGACACTATTACGCATCTAAAGAAACTTCCAATACTATATCTACATTGCCAGAGTGTACTATTTACACGGAAATGTGCCGCTCACTAATACCATACTACAATGAATCAAAGACGGTCCCCGTCCGTTCTTGTGTCTTGCATCAATCGGATCGGTATCGTTCATTGTGTGCCCGTGGCGGTTATTGCCTCTTTCGCTACGTCCTTGTTACGGCCCTTATCACTAAGAAATCTTTAATAATAATTTATTTGCTGTTGTTGCTATATAGTCGGCGAAGTTGGTTGATGGTTTAATGTCGAACAATTGGTATTTATGGAATTTGAAGAATCGCAAAACACTCTTGATATTTCTACCGTTTATTCAAAAAACGTACAAATTACAATTTACCCAATCGATTGCTGTTAATTACGATTTAGGCATTGCAGTAAGTTGTGTGCACATGTATCAAATTACCAATAATAATTTTTCATTTGTTTCTTTATTAGATTCTAAAATTTATTTGGTCAGTCATCAACGTTTATATACAAATGCAGACTTCTTTCTCATTCTCATTATAATTATCTAGAATAAGTTTATTTTACGAATAGTTATTTAGTATTTGATTAATGTTCAAATTATTGTTAATTAATTTATAATAAGTATTGTAACGATCGTACCACGCTAGTTCTTCGTGCAGTTGGCGGTGCATTGAAGAACGTACGGCCTAGCTTAGTTCATGTGTAATTAAATTTGACAAAAATTAAGGTTAGAATTTCGAGATTGGTTTATGACGTGATAAAATAAATCCGAAAATTAATAAATTAATAATTGACTGGAAACTATTATTATAATTAGTGTCAGTAATCTGCATTACCGACAGACGGATGAAACAATCAACGGACGTACGTCCACCGAGTCAACGTCAATTGTCAGGAGAATTAGCGTGGTATGATCGTTTTATTCACTGTTGTAGTTGTAGATGAATCTTTAGAATAAATATCTGCACGTTGGAATTGTTTTATTGAAATTCTAATTTCATAAAAAAAAACACCAACAGAGATGGAATTATTATTATTATTCTCAATTCATCATTAGATAGAATTATGTGATGAATAGTGAATTAATAGTTGGTAGCCCGGCACCTCCACCAATTTTCCATTGCAAATTTATATCGATCGAAATAAATAAAGTATTTGGCAATATTTTTCCATTGAATCAAACATTGTACAACGATTTTTATTAATTCAACAACAATTTTAATACAAATATAGATTATATATCGTTTTCTGTAAAGGTACAACGTTGCGATATAAATACAAGTAAGCAACAATTCATGAAACATCACAATCTATTTCTAATTGTAGAATTAACAATAATATAAATATTTATATGATTTTTCTAACTAAATTATCTAATTAATTTATTTTCTATAATTCTACAACCTTACAGGTTATCTGTTTGAGTCATGTTTAGATTTGAGTAGGAATTAGTTTACTCATTAATAATAATACGGCGTATAGATGGAGCTATTAACGCATCTGTACGTAAACTGAAATGACTGAAAATATAAATTTCATAATCTACAAATGATAATTTTTTAATTAAATTATTCAAATATTTCGATTGCATCCAACTTACTCCCAATGCTAAAATATAATTAATTGCAATTGTTTGTGTAAATTGCAATTTATAATGTTTGATAATATTCGGTAAAAGTATTGATAATGTTTTTCGATTGCTTAGATTCCATAAATACCAACGGTTCGATAACAGACTGTCCAATAATTTTTCCGACTGGAATTTGATTTTGATTTCAATTGAAATGAGATTATTAGATTTTTTTAATTGGCCTCTCACCTCGGTTTCAACACTTTGACCTCCCATAATTAAAGTTGTGAAAGTCATGAAAAATAACAATGCAACTAAGACCACTGGCATTAAATCAACAGTAGAACCTTTAGACATCAAAGCGATATATGCCTGAAAACAAATGAAACAATTGAACAACAAACTTGATAATATTCAATGAATTGCCGATTACCGAATGTAAATAGATCATACAACCAATACCATGAAGACCTCCCATTATGGTATACAATGGAACAAATGGATAAATTGTCTTATTCAATCTTAATCCGGCCCTGCTGGAACATCGAAACAATTATATCTCGCTTTTACTAACTGATTCAAAATATTCTTACGCTAGAATCTCTTGATGGCGTTGAATACAAAATTTCAAACGTCTTGCAATCTCTTTCTGATAGAATCGATCGTCGACAATTGCCAATGCACCATTCTCATAGCCGTAATTGATGTTTTCCAAATATTTCGTTAACAATTTCAATTGGAATTTCATATGTTGTGTAAAATAAATTATTTCATAAGCCGGTAATACCATGCAATAAACAAAAAATGGTACTGTAATTTCATAAAACCATAAAGGTATTTTTAAAATCCATAATGGATTGTCTTCTAATAATGTTGCAAGTAAAGAAAAGTTACATCTCAATTTTTTGTCATATAAATGGACCAAAGCTGTTGTGCAAGCAAGAATCGTATTGGAAATTGCAAACAAATTTATTATGAAACTCTCATTCGTAATTCGATTCCGAATCCGATCACCAGCACTATCGATTGCCCATAATTTCAGAGTCGCCACTATCTTCATTGCAGATCCACTTGTAGTTTGTTCAATTAATGATGCAATGCCCTAATGATGGAAATCAATCTATTATTGCATTAAATAAAATAAAATAATTTACAAATAGAGTGAAACAGAACAATGGGAAAAATCCAATGATTTCATCAATCGATAATTCGTATAGAAAATAATACAAATAGATGACGACAATGGACAGTTGGAATACGAGTAGAAATCTCATAAAATGCCTCATTCCTTTCGATTGGAGAATATCGCAGCCAAGAATTCGTAGAAACAACAAACAATCATCTGCGAAAACAAAAATCAATGATGACTCATAATCGAAGCCACTAACAAATTGCAACACTTACCTTGCATGATCGGTTTATCATTGAAATCCATGATGGGCAAAGCTGTTTTTAGCAAACGGAAAATGTTGCTTGCAAATTATCAGGAAACTTCCCAATTACCGCAAATGTTGAATGATTGACAAAAATAAAAAAATATATTTCTGACACTACAACCAAACACTCAGTTGTTGCCAGTCAGACAACGAATGTATTCAAATAATTATATAAAATTAAAAATCAATCTACAATTAAATAATTGATAAGGAAAAGTTTTGTCATTACTGAATAACATTAGTGACTTTGATTATTATTTATAATACGAAATATTGTAGAAGAAGACAACTGAACTCAATGGTTACTAAATCCATTAATTATTCAAAAATATCAACATCGCCTGCTGCGTTGTGGTACGTATTTTTCAAGATGAGTTCTACTTTCTTGGCTTAAAATCGAGAATATTGTAGAAATAGGAAATGATTTGCATAATTTGCTTAACCGAAAGCACAATAGAGCCTGTTGATGATTGAAGCAAAGCAAAACGAGAGATGATGGTGGCAAAGTCACCTTGAATATATAATATGCACGAGAATGTTACAAATTCATCTTTTGTTATTTTTACTTTATATAACAAGGCTCGATTAGAGTTATAGTAGAAATATTAAATAACTCTGGTATATTTAAAAATACCGCGAAAAAATGGAAGCACCATAATTTTCGCGAAATGTCAACAAATATCGCTTGAATTATAAACAACAATTGAATATTTCTGTGAAATATTCAAAGTGGTAAAAATGTCGTCGAGCAAGTGTGAATATGATGTTATATGGACGCCATTTGCATTTCATAATGAGGATTTTTATAGCACGCGAATTGCTTTATGCAACGCGTTTTTTAATTTTCTTGAGGTTGGTAGCCTCCATAGACTAATATAAATAACTAGAACCCTAACTGCCTATACAATGCCTATGGCAAAAGTGCTGCGTTTTTTTAGCGGTTGGCTGCCAACCAGTTTTGTTAAGGAAAACAAACTAGTGCGATCTGCTGCGTATTCGTTTGTATGGGATTACGTTGTTAAAGAGCATGTAAGCGACAGTAATTGGTTGAATTCGGAACGCTCTAACTGATCGAGACACAGCTTTAGGCGACTTGGGACTAGCTTCACGGTTCATTTTACAAGCCGCACTTTTCCAAACAGAGTTCGGGATCTAGTTATTATATATTACTTCTATGATATAAAACATATACTTACAAATAGGGAGTGTAGAAGGTAGGAGCAACATCTCTTATGGTACTAAATTGAGAAAATAATTCCCGAAAACGAGTGTTCAGAGGTCGCTAGTGTAGATTTCTAGGTGACTTGTCGATTCACATGAAGCTAGCGCTTTATGGAGCTTGTAAACAAAGTGAAGTTAGCACAAGTATGGCACACATGGGCGAACGCATAGATAAGGAAGGAATAGATGGGCGACTCTCTCTATTTTTCAAATCACGAGTTTCAGCCCCATCT
>JAZBGX010002592.1:0-12266 GCA_037414775.1 Zonitis immaculata | reverse complement strand
CATTTATCACAAAAAAAAAAAAATTCAAAAACCCAATTCCCATTCCTATTCTTTAAGCTTTCGGAGATGTAACCTTACAGTGAACACTTCACTTCGCAAACTGACTAGCTCCCTATCCTTATCAGTTATTGCAACTGCAATTTCATCTATTTCCCTGACTTTGATTGGTAGATATATAACTTTAGCTGAAATTTCAACAATTCTGTGGGTAGTCGGCAATGTTGGAAAAAATTCATGTATCACATGTACTTGCTCTCCATTACGAAGTGAGCCAGCAACTGTGTAACACTCTAAACACATCGCATTTATTTTGATTATTTTTCATGGTGTATCGGAAACGTGCTTGAAATAAACTCTGAGTTTAGGTTTATTAAAGCCTAGTAAAGTCCCGATTGAACCTGTTCTAGTAAAGTCAACGTCCACCGAATATATCAATTCACACTTCAATGTATTATTATTTTCAGTCAATAAAAGTTTAGGTGTACTTTGTTTCCTGGGACTTATTATTATTATTTTATTATCTGATGTTACAATTTCATCAGAAACCAAAGATGTGTATCTGAGAAACTTCTTATTCAAATACCTGTTTATGACATCAATCTCATAAAAGCCTTTTGGAATCTCAATACAATGCTCAACTCCACTTTGTGGAATAAAATGGAATTTGTTGTTGGAACTGTCTATAATACATTTAGTCTAGATAAGGCCTTAGGATAGCCAGGCCACTCCTCGTCAGCCATTCAGCGAGGTGGAGATGTTTGTTTGAGTTGAAATACCGTTATTCTTTGAAAAATGTACCTAACCTCTGTTCTTTTTGTTTACCATGCTGTTTCACTACAACTTCCACAAATTCACAGCTGGTTTCTTAAAAATGTTAACAGAAGATATACCAAATATTTGGTATTTCTCTCTAGCTTTAAGACAGTATGTGTAAACTAACCACCGGGCCTTAGGCTTTATCACTAGTCGAACGGAGTACATTGTTAATTTTACAAACTAAGACTGAGCAAAGATAGACCACCATTATTAAATTAAATAAATTGTTTCGATGTAATGTTCAAATTAATTATTAATTATTAATTATTAATTATTCCTGCCTGCGAGTGGGCCAGGATCGGTAGCATGTAGTGCACATGTCCGCCCGGCGCTTCCACCAAAATTAAACATTTAAACCTTCCGCCAAAACGTGGGCCAGAATCGACACCCTAGTGCGCATGCCTGCCCAGCGCATCCACCAATTATGAAAATTTCAAATTTCCAGCCAAAAATTGGACCAGGAGCGGCATCATATAACTACTGTCGTAACTACGATTCTCAAGCCTGATCTGATGTGTTAGGACAACCTGACGAATTGATGAAGGTAAAAGCATCGTATGTGGTGCCTCCTCCTGGTAAGAGCCGGGTCACTGTTTGGCGCATCCTATCCAATTACCCTATTTCCTTTATTTATTACTCAATCTTCTTTTACACCTCACCTGAACTTTTTTCTCTCTCATTGAACAGTGAGCTAATCGCCGAGGGTGTCGGTTGGAACATTAGGTTGCCAGCCTGGTTCTGACTGCCGATCAATAACGGCTTAAAAAAAATTGACTCGGAATTGAGGTCACAAGATCCCTCGCCCTCATGTAATCGGCAGGGAATTACTCCATATGACGATTCCATTTCTGCTGATGTGAGTGAAACGACTGCTTTTCTTCCAATGATGAATGTTTTGATTTTAAATGCTTCTCCGAGCCGTAATTTAAGAAAGCGCAAGTCCATGAAATACTCTTAAAATGCCTTGGAGTTAAAAGAGGTTGTCACTATCAATGATTGCTCGGGTGGGTTACCATCAAAATTAAAGACAACCAGCGGAACAACGAAAAATTCTGTTTCTGAATCACATGGTGGCCAAACCAAGAAGTCCAATATTCAATATGGGACTGAGAATCATCATAATTCCAGGCTCCCACGTGCTACCATCGATAGTGCTAGAGTTGATGTCACAAATAACATCAACACTAATATCTGTTGCGTTGAATGTAGGTAAACTATCCAATCTAGTTCCAGGATGTATCATCACAGAAAAAAACCATGCACATCAAATACTTGTTATAGTTATTGTAACAATGCGTTTCCATCTTACGAAGGTGTGCGTCAACACGAAAGGTTAATTCACCCTGAACTATACTGTGAGTCTGAAGCGAAGGGCGCGCATGAGAGCTGCACACTTTGTGATGCAGTTTATGCCAACATCAAGGGTTTAAGGCAACATCATCAAAAATTCCACCACTACCAACCGTTCGATGAAGACTCAAGGCTGATAAGGATCATTGCAAGAGTTAAGTCTTCTGTGCAAGGCCGACCCCTCTTTGCTACAATTGAATCTGCCACAGGGCTAACCCACAGCCAAATTCGCACTTTACGGAATAAGCTCCAATACAAAAACATACTTTCTGGCATTCGTAGGCGCTTATTTGCGTCGATAAATTCTACCATTGTGAGAAGGAAAATACAATCGCCTGAAATTCTATCATGTTACCCTTCAAGTCCGGCTAATACACATCAGTAGCTTACAAATAATACCTGTTGTCCCAATCGTTCATCGTTCTGCTTCATCTAGTGATGATTCTATCCCCCTAGATGTAGCTACCCTCAATCGCACAGCTCCATTTACTGTCAATGACAGACGTCTCTGTGACCCCGTTGCGAGTAAGGCTATTATGGACTCTGTTATTTTGTCCTCCACTTCTACCTCTGGGATTGACATCTGTCCTGACGAATGCTCTATCGCTGATTCAGGCTCTACCCATTTCCCTCGTTCATTGTCCTCCTTGAGACATACAATTGAATCTCGGAGCTACTTGAGAGCTATTGATATTCAAGGAAGTACTTTTAATAGCTATCTTGCTGTTCTCAAGGATTTTGAGCCACACTTGAGTCACCTTGCTGTAACAGCTTCAACTTAAACGACTTAAGGGATACTATAGATTGTTGGATTAGGTGAAGGTTTACCAAACGCGCTTTTAGATCTAAGTGTGTTTCGCGACATAAGAGTCATGCTTATGGTCCAGGTTTTTCTGGTTCTGGACGTAGAGCTTCTAACTATAAGAAAGCCCAGGTCTTATTTAAGAAAAATAAGAAATTGCTTGCTAACATTGTTTTGTCTGGGAGATCATTTGATTCGCCAACCACTGTACCTAATATTGCTTCTGTTGAGCAGATGTACAGTCATTTGTTTGAAAGCGATTCACCATTTGATGATGCACCTTTTGGAAGTTTTAGAACGCTTCATTAAAAATAGAACCTTGATGCGTAGACCGTTCAATGTCGTCTCACTGGACGTACGAAAAAACAAACAAAGCAATTGATTAATTATAAATAATATTAATAATATTGTAACAAAAGGAATTGACTTGTCGTTTCTTTGTTTACAGAGCAACGCAAGTGTTTATTTAATTTGTTAATTCCTAAAAATCTGAGAATTTATTTTATAAAACGACAATTTTAGTCAAAATAAAATGGAAAAACTTAAATTAGAATTTACGGTGAAAGGATCAGATGATGGAAAATCAAATATTATTGGTATAACCTCAGTTACAACACAAGATGGAAAGAGTTATGCCATACCAAAAGAGTTACAACCTGCTACTCTACATACAAGTATTTTCGGATCAACAGTTTATACGAATATAAAAAACACGCTTAAAAAAAGATATCAAACTAAAAGGGTATGGATTAGCGTAACAGAAGATATGAAAAAAAATTATTGGGATGGTGAAGGCAACTTAATTTTTAATGGTCATTATTTAGAAGAAATAATTGTGCAAAATGTATCTTCTGATGGAAATGAAGAGTTAATGATAAAAATGATGAAGCAAATTATGGATTTGGAAAAAACTAAAGAGCGTCCAAGTTTGAAAAAATTAGTGGAAAAATTTGTAATTGTAAAATTTAAAGGAAAGACCAATAAACCAGAGCACTTGATTCATTTCAAAAAATGTAGCAACGTTTGAAAAAGGGCTCATGCTTTTTCGGGTGCCCTGTACAAAAATGACGGGCACTTGAAAACATACATACATCTTCTTCCAATGCCCGTCATTCTAGCACAGGGCACCAGAAGAAAACATGAGCCCCTTTTCAAACGCTGCTAAATTCTCAACCAGGGCACTGAGTGACCTGGCACGCAGCTTAGTACATAATATTGTTAAAAAAATTTGAATTTTTTTTTAGAAATAATAAATTGTAGTACCTTATAGGTGGAGCAATTTGTTATTTATGTATTACAATTGTTACTTAATAAATGTTCTGTCTCAAGTTACCAACACCTTTCATGGGATCCCTTAAGCGTTCAGTTAGGCGCTTTAACTTGACATTTGTTTCACCCCACAGCGCTAGTTCTGCTTACCAAAAAATGGCCCACTTGACCATCTGATTCAATTCTTAGGGCTTCTTTATCGAATTTTAATCAAGTCGAAGATTTCACCTACGCAAAGTTTGAGAATAGGTTGAGGTCGTTTCACCCTAATGCCTCTGAGCATTCGCTTTATCAGTTGAAACTCTTTAAAAAACTAGTACCAGCTATCGTGAGGGAAACTTCGGAGGAAACCAGCTACTAGATAGTCCGATTAGTATTTCGCACCTATACCCGGGTCTAACGATCCATTTGCACGTCAGAATCGCTATGGACCTCCATCAAGGTTTCCCCTAACTTCGTCCTGACCAAGCATAGTTCACCATCTTTCGGGTCCCAACGTGTATGCTCTTGATGCGACTCTTTTCATAATGAAAATGAAACGCTCCAAGAATGCGAGGCAAATAAATTGATTTTATTTGCCAATATTCCCTCTATTCATTTTAAATATAAATATTTAATTTCATTTAGCCTTTGAGTTGAATTATTTCTCAATAACTTGCGTACATGCTAGACTCCTTGGTGGGTGTTTCAAGGCGGGTCCTGGAAGTACCCAAAACTATAGCGTCGCTGATTTGTGTTACAATTGTTGCAAATCTGTTTGAGATATAATAACTAACAACAATACAGGATTAGCAACGGCATTATATCCGATTACTAAACAAACGAATGAGCTTGTTATAAAATCAATCGCTTTATGAGCGACTTGTCACGTTTTAAATTGAATTGATACCATCGAATAAGTTGATCAGAAAATTCAAGTTTGAACAAATTAGAAATTTGAACAGACTACATTGAAATTCTTAAATCAATATTAAACGGATCGCGACGTTTCACTAGAGTAATAGTGCACGTATTCAACAACGATATACATAAATTGCTGGTGCAAAATAATGACAAGTCAAAATGTTGTCACTCAAAATATTTATGACCGAGATTAAGATACGCTCCTCGTTTGATCTTTCGGGTTTCTCAGGTTTATCCCTGAACGATTTCATGTACTATTGAACTCTCTCTTTGAAGTTATCTCCAACTTTCCCTCACGTTACCTGTTCGCTATCGGTCTCGTGATGGTAGTCTTAGATAGACTTTATTACTCGCTTAGGGTTGCACTCTTAAGTGATACGACTCTAAGGAGGGATCCTCTCTAGACAGGTGTCTTGTACCCTCTATGGGTTATAGCCCTGTTCAAGAAAGACTTTTACGCATTGCACAATCCAAAGATAATGGATTCTCCTAAACACTACAATGATACGACTCTCAGCCAGGTGTGGTCCAGGTGAGGACCGCAATGTGCGTTCAAAAAGTGTATATTCATGTGTATTGCAGTTCACACGTCGACAAGCAAATAGCTGCGTTCTTCATCGACCCACGAGCTAAGTGATTCATCGTTTAGGGTAATTTTAAAAAAATTATTATACTTTAATGTAGTTAAGTTGAAATGGTTCGTCTAGCTTTTCGGGAAATATGGAAAATTGATACGATTATGTGGATTTGATTGTAAGAATTTCTTTACCTTTTCAACAATTATCGAGCTTATTGAAAGTCACGTGAAGCGGATACTCAAAACTATCGTTTTTGTTTGAAAATTCCAATTTTTCAGTAATTTTTTTTTTTGGAAAATATCAGCTGTTATGAATAAGCTCGTAATTGTAGTACAAAATAACCTTGACCCAGAACGCTGTCAGCAAAATAGAAAAAGATACTTGAGATGTTCATTTAACATAAACAAAAAACAATCGTCCAGTAAGTATTGTTTAGAGCTGCTTACTATTATTAAAATAGTAAAAAACAAGTGATTCAAATTATTTCCAGTTGAGCTCCGTTTTCAAAATTATTAGTCTCCACAATAATAATTATTAATTGATAATTAATTATTATTAATAAGTTCAACTAATGCTAGTATTCTTACCATCCTTCATTATTATAAAATTATAAACAACTATCTTTACGAGAGATAAATTAGAGCGTAATCAAAACAATACTGGACGATTGTTTTTTTTTTATGTTAAATAAACATTCACGGTATTGTTTGTCTATTTTGCGATCTCGCTCGGTTTTTTTACTACAATTACAACTTCATTCATAATATTAATTATTAATTGAATATTATATTTAATTGAGTTTTATAATTTTTATTGAATTTGAAACAAGTTTCGATCTCCTAAAGATCATCATCAGTCAAATATATATAAAATATTTGTTATAAAAATATAAATAGAATTTCTATAGTAATATCACTAAGGAAACAAAAATAAATTTAATTTGAATTCAAATAATCTATAATTGGTTTGTAACCAATATAATATAATATAATTCATAATAGCTGATATTTTCCCACAATAAATGAAAAATTGGAATTTTCAAACAAAAACGATATTTTTGAGTATTCGCTTCACGTGACTTTCAATAAGCTCGATAATTGTTGAAAATATAAAGACATTCTTACAATCAAATCAACATAATCGTATCAATTTTCCATATTTCCCGAAAACCTAGACGAACCATTTCAACGATAAAATGGTCCTTAGATGTCATACTATAAATTCTCGAGCGCTTTTTTTATTTCTCCAAATACAACCCCTTAATACTGCGAAATCATATAGTCTGAAGTAATACAATCTGCAATAATTAAAAATACAATAATATTTAACGATAATATTACTTAGAAATTATGCTTGGTTGTATGATTTTTGATTGACAAAATGTTATTGAGTTTTCAATGTCTTGTAATATAGGGTAGAGTGACCAGTACCCAGCCTCCTAAGCAAAACTCGTATTTAAATTCTGTTTTTCAAAGTTATTACTGGTTTCTATAATTGAACTTTTATACGTACGTGTAGCTTGAGATGTCTAGATTCAGTTTTGATTATTCAAATTACTATTAAGCCTATTAAGGAATTGAAAAACATTTTTTTTCAATAATAGTCGTTTTGAACCAGTAGCCAGCCGTCAACACCCAGTAGTCAGCCTCTAAAGTTCCTATATCCAGCCTCCTATTTTCTAGTGAAAATAATTATTATTCTAATTGTTTATCGAACTGATTAATGAAGTGTCTTCAAAAATAAAAAAAATTTTGATGATTTATTAAATGTATTATAAGTATTCATTTAATAATGATAGAAAAATCACAAAATTTAATAATTAAATTTTTTTCAATTTTTGAATAATTTTTTGATCATAAAGGATATAATTCAATAAACAAAACAAATAAATCATTTTTCTATAGTTGTTTTCAGTATTTTGCGGGGTCTGCCCCTACTTTTCTGAACAATTTTGTTATTTTGTGTGATAGTATTAGCTTCAAAATTATCGTTCCCATCATTTTTCTGTTTTTCCATCAAAAGCAGTTTTTTTTTCAGCTCTCGCTCTTTTTTTTTAATTTCTCGTTTTTCTTCATTTTGTTTTTTACGATTTAATCTTTCAACTTTCTTTCTCCGAATAGCTTCTCGCTTAGCTTCTTTTTCTTCTTCTTTCTTCTTCAATATTTCTCTCCATTCAGCTTTTGTTATAGCTCCGATTTGATTTGTTTTTGGTCGAGTACTCTTGGGAATAGGTCTAGGTATAACAAGATGACTCAAAAAATTTTCAGATAAACCATGTGACGTAGCGAGATTTTCAGATATATTCGTATCGGAATCTTTCAAGAAATGTTCATTATTACTATTACTTTCATTACTATTATTACCATTATTATCATTATTACTATTATAATTATTATTATAATTATCATCATTATTATTATTATTACTAACATCATCATTGTTATTATTGATATTATTATCATCGTTATTATTATTTATTGATGATGCATAATTAATTGTGGCTACTACTTGATTATAATCAATTCCAAAATTCAAAAATAAATGTTTAATCGATTTAACAACTTCTAGAGCCACTTCAAATTGCTTGTTTTTGAGCTTTCTTGGATCACACTGTTCGGAACTCATTTCATTATTATCATGACTATCACCATCAGCTAATATTTCCAACGTATTTTGAACACATTTACTGTAATCAATTGCACTTGGATCAAATGGATATAATCCACTTCTTTTAAATCCATTTTTGATAGAGTCACTCAAGTCTTTGTTATCAAATAATTGTTTCAATAGAGGACAAAACGTTGCTTTAGATAAATGACTGTTGACATTTTTCGGTTGCATTTGCCAATTTCGAACAGTTTTTTTCCATTCACTTTTCAAATGCTTAAAGACACTGACATCAGCAGGTTGCATTATATGTGTGGTATTTGGTGGCAGAGCGTATAATATTATGCCATTATCAGCACAATATTCACTAATTTTAAAAGTCAGATAACTTTTATGTCCATCAACTAGGACGAGGACTGGTTTTTTAATATTTTTGTCGATCAACCATGGGTTTAATGATTTTACGAGATAATCATGAAATATCTCAGTTTTCATCCACCCAGTGTCTGAGCGCCCAAGTGTCCACCCTTCAGGCAAAGATTCAATAATGTCACGCGGAGGACGTTTGTAAGGGAAGACAACACACGAATGTAGTGTCTGTCCACTAGCAGTGAAAAACAATAAAACAGTAATTGATTCTTTCTCTGGGGCTGTTGTAACGGTATAAACACTTTTATACCCCACCGGAGCAATCACTTTCCCTGTTTTTGGACATAGCTGGAGACTAGTTTCGTCCCCATTTAAAATTCTGTTGAGGTCTTCAAGTATATCTTCAGCATTCTCTGATTTTAAAAAATCTTGGAGTCCACTAAACCAGTTTTTAATAAATTCTTCTGTTATCACAGCTCTTCCCTTACTAATAGTTTCTGGTATTCTGGATGTTAGTCTATTACGATTTAAAAAAGCTTTAAGCCATTTCACTCCTGGACGACCGTCTTTGAATGGTGTTTGTCGTCCATCATTTCCAATTATTTCTCCAACAGTATTTGATAAATCTTCTTTTTTTAACGGGAACCCACATTTTACAAGATTAGTACACCAATTTGCCAAAGATTCTTCCTCAGCTTTCGTCAACACTGTATTTGGTCCCTTCCTAATTATATTCTCAGCAACTCTACCATGAAGCCGATCTTGAATAGTTCCACGGGGAATATTATAATGACGACTTGCGGCTCGTATAGCCATACCATTTCTAATATCATACAACGCTTTCTTCAATGTATCCTGATCATATATTTTTTTCGATAACAATTTCGATTTGCTTCCCTTTTTTTCTCGCGAGTTTTTTTTGTTATTAGGAGCCATGGTAAATAACTTTTGATTCGAATAAACACAACTAAACTAAAAGTTATTTCAAGTTAGAACACATACCTCATTAATCAGCAAAATTTTTGTTTATTAAGCAATAATAATCATTGTTTTATTTTAGACATTTTCCAAGAGGCCGATGATTAGTTTTGTGCGGAAAAACATATATTAAATACCCAGTCGTGGGTAGCTGAGTACTGGTTAATCACTTATAAACGTATCCCTATAGCCAGCCCCCCTAATTTTTGAATAATTTTCAAATAATTTTCAGAAATAATGACTTAAATTATTAAAATGAAAAATTCTGAGTTGAATAAGAGTTATCTTTGTCGGAATTTTTTATGTTAAATATCCTTAAAACAATTTTTAAATCACAACCGACAGTTAGCGAAAAATTATAAAAAATAATTTTTCTATCGAGTGCGGCGAGAGCTAGAAATATTATTGCTTAAATTTAATATATGACATTTGATATCAGTATTATAATCATATATGTAATACTACTATATGGACAATCCCTATAAGTGGATGTTATCGAAACAATTTGAGACAGAATATGTCTGTCTCTTTTCCAGAACTTGTACCATAACTATTTTGCGCATCTTGTGTGCGCATACAGGAAAAATAAAACGACTGTCTTCTAGAATTTTTAAAAATTGTCAATTGCCAAGCATGCGCATCAAGGACAGTGTACAAAGGATAAAAGAAAGAATAAATATAGTCAGCACCGTGTTCTTTAAGTGTTTTTCCCTATACCAGTTGGCTATATAGTAGTATTACATATATGATTATAATACTCATTTTATGTACTACATACATGAAAGTTAATTCTAAGATTAATTGTTTTTATCAAAATCCAATATTTTTTTATTTATTCAATAATATCTGATGAAGCGGCTGGCTACTGGTTGGAGGCTGGTTACTGGTTACTCTACCCTATTCAAAATTATACTGAAAACATGGATTATTTGGTTTAAAATATCCTTGGCAGGCAATGTTTCTATTTGTGTGGGAGTTGTATTAATTATTGTTTCTAATTATTTTATTCTCTTCCACATCACGATTTCATTATGTTTTATATTTTCTACTGTTTCATTAAATTTATTAATTATCTCATTGTTTACTGAATATTGATTGTTTATTTGGTGAGCTAGGTTATACTGATTTTTCTTTATTATTTCTAAGAAGTTTTGTATTTTCTGACCATCATTTACGTCGAGGTTTCCTGTTAGTTGTTTAATGATCGTTCCTAGCCAGTTTATAAGTCCTCTTTTATTACGAAAAGTTATTTCTTTGGGGAAATATTTAATTTTTTCCTCGATTAGTTGTATATAATAATTGGTGATTTTAAAGTGATTATTCATATCTTTTACATAGTATACATTGGTATTTATAGTTTTATTAAACGTTTCTAACTGTTTCTTTAAGCTTATATATTCCATCAATAAGGGGAATATTTCTAAATAGTGAATGAATGTGTGCGTGGAAGTTTGAAATGTAGCGTTCCCTAATTTGATTGGGAGCACGCCGGGATTGTTGGTCACATTTCTTTGGGCGGACCCTGGTTGTGATCCAGTAGATGAAGAGGTACTTGGAATACACGAACTTTCAGTAGAATGTTTTACATTGTCCATGTGTAATTTATCAAATTTGCTACCGGTTTTTGATTTATCTATTTCTGGTTTGAATGTTTTGCGCTTAGGGTTAGTTTGTATGATTTTCTTTTTTTCGTAACGGTTTCTTTTCTTTGACCTAAAATTACTTTTGACGAAAACATTTCTCGGTAAATCATCGGTTTAATTTAGAAGTGACTCTATCTTTGTATTCTGTTAATTTTTTGTTTATCTCTTTGTGTATAACAAGTAGTTTTTCTTTATGGGTTTGGATATAGTTGTTTAAGATTTTTTGTTCTAGGTTTATGTCCGTTGAGTTATGTGTGTCAAAGTTTACTATACTGAAGGCTGTTAATTTTGTTGTTGTATGTATTGAATTGTTATAAGCTATTAATGCGTAGAAGATCTTTATTTCTACTGAATCGCGTAGAAATTCCGGTTGATTATTGAGCAGATCAAGGTGTTCTAAGAAGGTCGAATGTAACCTTTCTATAAAACCATTACTAGCTGGATGGTGGGCTACAGAAATGTATTTCGATCTTATGTAATTTAAAAAATTCTGCTATCAGGGCATTATCGAACTCTGAACCATTATCAACAACGATTAACTCCGGTAATGAATGATGTATGAAGAAAGAAAGTAGGTTTTTCATTATCTCAATAGCTTGCATATTAGTGATTAAATACGCTGGTCCATATTTACTAAATGCATCTATTATAGTAAGGATTTTATGACTTTCATATTAAAGTACGTCAAGGTGTATTATCTCGAAGGGTTTAGTAGGCGTAGGAGTGATATTAAATTTAAGTTTAAGTGGTTTTCGGTCGTATTTAACGGCGTTACATATACCGCAATTATTTATATGATTTTCAATAGATTTTTTCATATTAGGCCAAAAGTATTTTGTCGAAAGTTTTTGTATTGTCTCTGTTATGCCTCTATGGTTGCACTTACCTTCATGATAGTTTTTAACAATAGACTGTTGGTCGTCTATCGATTCGATATCTTCAAGAATTCTT
>JAZBGX010002591.1:0-10696 GCA_037414775.1 Zonitis immaculata | reverse complement strand
CGGGCGAGAATACAACGTTAAATTCAACGATTGGTCCGATTTAATTCTGAACACTTGACGTCATTAGGGTGGTGGGGCTAATACCAAGACCTCTTCCACAACGGCTAGCTTGTGTTAAATTCATAGTCTATTCAATCTTTACAGAGTGTGTTACAAATCATACTAAAGGTGAGAGATATTTGAGGCTTTGAGCTTTTGAGATATGAGCAATCATCTAGGTGCATTATATTCTCATCATCAATCATCATAATCATCATTATTAACATAAAAATAATAATTATCGAATTTGAAATGCTTAATATTCAGCTAATTTTGTCATAGTTATATAATCTCATCCACCCCACCGGATGCAAGTGTTCAAAAATGATTTAGCCACTTAATACAATAATAAAAAGTTCAAATTAAACACTTTAGCTTGTTTTGGATGATTCACCATCCTCATTTCTAGACATTATTCATTGGATATTGAGAAGCTCTTTAAACTTTTTTCACAAATAATTGAATCATTCCCAATTAGGTGTCCAATAAGACAATTGATCCAATAATAAGTGACTCACTGACTATTTTAATTGTATGCCCAAATGATCCCATCCATAATTTTTTATATTTTCCTGTTATGTAAGACAAGTTTTAATCTAAACTCTATAATATGTAAAAACAGTGGATATCTAATTGAGTACATTAGCAAGATTTCCTTTACCATTTGGTTGGTTATGCAGTGCACGACACAAAACATTGATTATTTACTGAATTATCATTAATATACATATAGATATACTCGTATTAGGTTAATCGAAAAATAAAAAAATAAAGCCTATAGGTATCTATGTAATCAATTGGCTTGGCAAACATTCAAAAATTTCTCCTTGGTTATTTTCTAAAAGTCAGCATTTATATTTTTCAATGAAACAATTTAGAAAGAGTTAAATGTAATGAAATTATTCTGGTACATGTACTCGAAGTATTATCATTATTATTTTCATTTTATAAAGAAAAATATACTTGTATATATTATAAATATGTATTAGAGCATAGATGTAAAAATGGTGGATGCGCCGGGACAAAATAATTCTATAGTCTCTCTTTTGAATAATGCAAAAATAATAAAATAGAAAAAAATGTCGCTATCTTGAGGATGGTCAAGTACGAAAACAATTAACATGATACGCATCTTGATTGGTTGTCGGTACGCATAGATATGCGTTTATCGATTTGTAGAAAGTACGTCCCTGTCGGGTTGATATGAAAGTCGGTGCTTCAGTCACACAGTAAAGCGCACATTGACTAAACGACGCCTTAAAAAAGTTTAATTATAATACTATAATAATATAATATAATATTAAGGGTGGCGTCCCAATTCTAATGCATTATAGTTGGAAATTGAATTTAATTAGTTTAGTGAAGTGCATTTGTATTTAGCTCATAAAAACATGGGAGGTTGCGCTTCTAAGGATAACTCTATAAAACAAAATGAGGATGAATCGGGGTTTGTACAATTCTGTCCTGTTGATGTCTCATGCATGGATCAGTAGCACTGAAGGGTGCGCCTGGATAATCATCGGAGCTTTCTCTATTGCCTTATACTGTGTGTCCAACGATGTTCAAGTACGCAAGTGTTTTTCAATCCCACCCCGTCCCCACAGAAAAAATAACAATAATGATCAATATCATCATCAATCATTTTAATTTAATATTTTTCCAATATTTTAGTTAACCTTTAAAATATCTATTATGCATCTTTATTATGGCTGTAATAAAATTTATCAAACATATAATCCGATATAAATATGTAAATGGCTTTGTGAAGATTGGCTATTCAGTGTAACATAATTTAGAAATTATCCTATTAATTTTAATGAATTTTTTTCTACTATTCCTTACAGAAAAGCAACCATGGTTGACGCGGCTGTTTTAGAGAAACTGGAAACAGGCTTCAAAAAACTTGAAGCTTCCAATTCAAAATCCCTTTTGAAAAAATATCTAACTCGTGAACTCTTTGATAGTTTAAAGAATAAGAAAACATCTTTTGGTTCTACTCTACTTGATGTCATCCAATCTGGTAATTCAGATATACATTGTTTTTTTGTTTTAAAAAAATTTCACGAATTCTCTTACAATATTATATTAATGTTCTTTTAGGTTTGGAGAATCATGATTCTGGTATCGGTATCTATGCACCCGATGCTGAAGCTTATACAGTATTTGCCGATTTATTCGACCCAATTATTGAAGATTATCATGGTGGTTTCTCAAAAACTTCCAAACATCCACCAAAGAACTGGGGTGATGTGAATGTATTTGGTAATTTGGATCCAACCAATGAATTTGTTGTGTCTACACGTGTTAGATGCGGCCGTTCATTAGAGGGTTATCCATTCAATCCATGTTTAACTGAAGCTCAATATAAAGAAATGGAACAAAAAGTTTCATCAACATTATCAGGATTGGAAAATGAATTGAAAGGCACTTTCTATCCTTTAACTGGAATGAGTAAAGAAGTTCAACAAAAATTAATTGATGATCACTTTCTATTCAAAGAAGGTGATCGCTTTTTACAAGCAGCAAATGCATGCCGTTTCTGGCCAACTGGTCGTGGTATTTACCATAATAATGATAAAACATTTTTGGTTTGGTGTAATGAAGAAGATCATTTACGTATTATATCAATGCAAATGGGTGGTGATTTGGGTCAAGTATATCGTCGACTTGTAACAGCTGTTAATGAAATTGAAAAACGTCTCCCATTCTCCCATAATGATCGTCTTGGTTTTCTAACATTTTGCCCAACCAATTTAGGTACAACAGTACGTGCTTCTGTTCATATTAAAGTACCTAAATTGGCTGCTAATAAAGCCAAATTAGAAGAAGTTGCTGCTAAATATAATTTACAAGTACGTGGTACACGGGGTGAACATACTGAAGCTGAAGGTGGTATTTACGATATATCCAATAAAAGACGTATGGGTCTCACTGAATTCGATGCTGTTAAAGAAATGTATGACGGTATTACAGAATTGATCAAAATTGAGAAACAATTGTAAATCCCAACACACATTCTAATTACACGTGATTCATTACATATAAGCAATTAAATAAAAATGTTTTTCATTAATTATTAATAATTATGTTTGCCAAAGATACAGTACCAGTGTATGCTTATTGCTAAGTTTTATAATGGTAAACATACATAAGTTAGTATAATCAGCTTTCTAGTCGACATTGTTAAACAAAATTAAAATAATTCATAATCAATCGAAATTCTTACAATCACCATACATTGGATTGAGATGTTTTATGTTATTTGAACACATAGGGATATTGTAAAAACGAAACTATTACCTATTTTAATATAGGCAAACTGTAAGTTTAAATTACAAATATTAAATAAAAAACGTCCAATGTAAGAAATGATTCTTTATTTATTTATTCAACAAAAACATGAACGATTGTGATAAAAAAATTGCAGTAACTACACATGGGGGTATTAAATCCATATTCCTAGTTATAAACAAAAGGTCATTTTTCGAACAATGAGCTGCTAACTATCTGACATATATTCTACATCAATTTTTTTCCTAGTGAATAACTCATAATTCATAATCAATAAAAATTAACCATTATCAACCATCAAACGATTATTATATAATAGATAAAAAGGCAAAAGCTCAATATGAGGGTGCTAAGTGTTATCTAATCGCCAGTTTGTTGGTGAATATTCCTAGAAAATTCCTTTCTCTTCCCGATTGTTATGCAACTATCAATATTTTTATACTTCAAATAATTATGCCATCTATTGTTAATAAATTGTACTGGTAAATTGTACAACTATCAACGTGATATGTAGTAATAGAAAAAGGAAATGCAGATACCATGTAACCATATGTCAGACAAAGCTAGATAGTTTAAACCGTTTAGACGATATGTAGCTGAGTAGCTGGATGTGTCAAAATTCTTCATAACCTAAAATTATTAACTGTTTTCATTGAATAATATTAAAGGAAGTATTTACAATTTCCATTGAGAATTATCTGAAAAATGGACTCAACGAATGATATCTTTTGGCGTGAATCTTTTTTTCGAGTATTTATTTTCTAAATTTTAAATTGAGCATATTATTTTTTATTATAATGATGAATTTTTAGGAGAATTTCAGTGTTGATCAATGCCTATCAAAATATACAGCAAAATCTGATTTAGAAACATTAAGAAATGATTTGAAAAATTATGGACATGATTTACATCAACAAATGGGCGATATATTGAAAACAGAAACTGAGGCTATTGTAAATTTAGCTGAATATTTAACAAATTTGAATTCAAAAATTGACGATTTATCATTACCTGTTAATCAATTACGTGAAGAAATTAAGGTATCTATTTAGGTAATTATAATAATATAAAACAATTTAACCAACAATTTATATTAATTCTAGACATTGGTTGATTTAATTCAAGTAGCTGAAACCAATTGTTTGGATGTATTGAAATCAATAGATACAAATAACAATAGAAAAGACAAGCTAGTTTCGAAATTTACTCTCATTAATTCAGCAATATATATAGAGCATATACTTAAAATAGATGGTAAAGATATATCGAAAAATTCTATAATTTTAGAACGTGTTGTTAATAAATTTTCATTCGAATATTTCTATTTAAATTCAAATTTAGAAAATACAGATATCACTGAAATAGAAAATGTTTTCAATAAATTAACACAAATGGTTAATAGAATATTTTTATTATCTATAGAAAATAATAATGATGAACAAGTAATTTTACGTTGTTTGAGAATGTATGAAAATCTGCAACAGCAAAACGAAGCTGAAAATTTATATAGGAATAGTATTGTACGTCCATTTTTACAAAATATATTTGGAGAACATTATTTAGAACTTTGTAATAATGATCTAGAGAAAATTTACGAAGAAACATTGGAATTTATGGATAAGAAATTGGGAACTATCTTAAATATATTAGACAAGTATTTGTTTTTTGATCAATAAGATTTTAATTAAATCTATTAAAAGTTTATTAATTCTAGTAACAACGAATTGAAAACATTTAATTTTGTTTTAAATAGTTTTTGGATCGAAATTGATAAGCAATCACGTGATGGTTTACCGCATGTTACAGCACCAGGTAATCCTGAATTATTCCAAAAGCGTTATAAAACAACATGGAACTTCTTAATAGAAATATCTAGAAGATGTGGTGATTTAAATTTGATAAAAACCAATGAAACATTCCGAAATTATATGAAACGTTTCAATTTACCTGTTTATTTTGAAATTAGATTTCAACAGATTGCTGGACAATTCGAAACTGATGCTATATTGAAACCATTCGATCCAAACATTTATGTTAGTGATAATAATGAGATTGAATGTCATTTGAAATTAACATTGACATTATGGAAATGTTTACAAAATTGTTTTAGTTCAAATGTATTTATAGATAGTTTAACAGATCAATTTTTAAAATTATCAATGCTATTATTAGCGCGGTATTTGAAATGGTTCGAAATGTCTTTGAATGAATTCAATCAATTTGGTGAAAGTGATTGGCAAGAATTCATTATAAATTCAATAAATGATATATTTATAATAAGAAAAAAAATTGGAGATATTACTGATTCAAATCAGATTAATGATACAATATTTAAAGTTATTCCAAGTAAATACCATCAATATTTATTGATAATATTTAAACTAAATTCGAATTATACAAATGAAATTGTTAAAAAATTACAAAATCACTTGATTAATTTTAAATGTAATAATAGTATAACATATTTACAAAATGTGGCTTCTATTCCAAGACTTTATCGACGAACAAATAAGACGTTACCAAAAGATCCTAGTAATTATATTATAGAAGCCGTACAACCAATTCTTCAATTTCATGAAACATTCAAAACTATAATTGATAATGAAATTGAATTTATAATTGATCCAATTATTTATACAATTACGTTACAGTAAGTTTTCTATTGAATTCTAATTAGATTTAAAATGGAACAATTAAATGTTTCAGATATTCAAATCTTGTACAAGATGTTTTACAATCAGTATGTAAAACTGAAGAGTCATTACGTCGACTGAAAAGTCGTAATGTTGTTACGGTAATTGATGATAATACAACATTATCAACATCCGATACTGTATCAGATGAAATGAAAATTCGTTTACAAATAAAACTAGATGTTCATTATTTTGTAGAACAAGTAAATATTATTATTGAAATATTTTATATAAGTTATTTAGCATGAAATCATTTTTTTTTTTTGTAGTTATCACCTTATGCATTGGACAACACGAAGGTGTTTATGGATAAATTGAAAAATCAAACTACTTTTATTTAAATTAATTCCAATTTTATTTAAATATTTTACCGCAAAAAAAATTTTGTTCGTATTGGTATCACTGTTACCGGTAGGTATAAGTATCTTGTGAAGTGGCAGTGCGAGGGCGCTCAAGAGTAAAGAAAAACGTTTTCTGTCTAATTAATTAGTCACTATATAATAATATTAAATAAATAATTAACTAATACAATGGCGTTTTTATTCTACTAAATAATTAATTGGAATAGTGTACAGATTTTTGTTTAATTAAAACAAATCAATAGTGAGCTGTGGATTTTTCATAATCATAATAAACAATAACAAAGATGTCATTGTTGACAATCGTTTGTTTTTATTTCGTGAATATTGAAATTTAACCAACCCAAATTCGAGTTATTCAATGATACTCATTTCTATTATAATAAAAATTGAATTTTTATTCAAGTAAATATTTAAATAAAATTTTTAGCTATATAGAACTGAACAAAATGAAATTTAAAATAATTGCTTATCTCAAATATATTAATAATGTAATGTTTGTCTGTTTATAATTGCCAATTAAAGGTTAAATTGTTATTTTTAAAATAAATAAATTACACAATGTCTACAAATAATAATAATAATAATAATAATCAGAGCACACAATATAATTTGGATGCACATAATCAACCAACAACACCTTCATCTATTAAGTGGAATCGTAACGATGATAAAAAAACTTCACGAGCGTTATTGAATATTTTACCTAAATTACCATCAAATGATTCATTAAGTAATAGTCCTGGTCCTGCCAGTCCTGGTAAGCTTAAACAAAATTATTATTTATATTATAACAATTTCAATTTTCCAGCTGCTGACTTAATTACCATTGATAGGGTAAGAAATAATATAGAGAAATTGATACCAAAATGTTCGAAATAATTATAATTTCAGAGTCCTGATATAGCATGTACGAAATTAACAAGAAAAGAATCATATAAAGCACAAAGGAAGAATTATCATAAAGAGAAAAAACGTGTTACAAATGAATTATTAAATTCATTGAAAGATCCATCTGTTGTGGTATTAGCTGATTGGTTAAAAATTCGGGGCACTTTAAAATCATGGACGAAATTATGGTGTGTGCTAAAACCCGGTCTTTTATTACTTTATAAAAGTCCAAAAGCTAAAGTAAAGATTATTGTTACAAGTTATAAATTTTTGTTAAATTATTATTATTATTATTATTATTCTTAGAGCAACCATTGGGTTGGGACAATTCTTTTAAATTCTTGTAAAGTCATAGAAAGGCCAAGTAAAAAAGATGGCTTCTGTTTTAAATTATATAATCCTTTAGATCAATCAATTTGGGCGCCTAGAGGACCAAAAAATGAAACAATCGGTAATTGAATTATTTTTTAGATATATATTCATATGTATATTTTTTATAAAAATTTTAACTAAATTAACTAAAAACTTAAGGTGCTGTTGTTCAACCATTACCAAGTTCATATTTGATATTTCGTGCACCGTCACAAGCTTCAGGAATGTGTTGGTTAGATGCATTAGAAATTTCAATACGAAATGATTCGGCATTAGTACGTTCAGTTAGTAATAAATCGGCGGCATCTTGTAGCACAAATCATGAGACACAATGGTCAGAAGCTGATTATGAAAAGCATTTTGATCATGGTAATTATTATCAATAAAATTTTTAAATTCAAATAAATTAATTATCAAAATAAATCAAGACTTGGATGATATAAGTCAACCAGATAATGGGGCACAACTTAGTACTGGTGATTGTGAAATGACTGATTCTGAATCGGAATTATCAAATAAAGAAGAGGATATTGACGAAGATCCACCAGAAACACCATATATTTCTAATATCGAAGAGGAATTTGGTGATGTACTTAATTAAAAAAATAAAATAATAAATCAAACAAATTAACTAATGATAAATTAAATTAGGCTGGTGCTCAAATTGAAGAACTCGCCGAAGAACATAAATCATTAATTTGGTATTTAGTAAAACAAGTACGTCCTGGAATGGATTTGAGTAAAGTTGTACTGCCTACATTTATCTTAGAACCTAGATCATTTCTTGATAAATTAACAGATTCCTATTACCACGTAGATATTCTTTCAGGGTATATTTATTATCAATTATCAATAATTAATTAGTAATTTACGTATATTATAAATAATAGAGCTGTATTGGAAGATGATGCCTTTACCCGAATGAAAACCGTAGTAAAATGGTATATTTCGGGTTTATATAAAAAACCAAAAGGGTTAAAGAAACCTTATAATCCGATATTGGGTGAAACATTTCGTTGTTATTGGCTGCATCCAAATGGTTCTAAAACATTTTATATAGCCGAACAAGTATCACATCATCCACCGGTAATGTTTCATTTCTTAATTTCCAAGTATTTGTTTCAGAATTAATGTTCGTTTTTTATTTATAAAGGTATCTGCATTTTATGTAACAAATCGTCAAGATGGTTTTTCAATAAGTGCTAGTATTTTAGCACGTTCAAAATTTTATGGTAATTCAACATCAGCTATATTAGATGGTACAGCTGTTTTAACATTATTACCACGTGGTGAAGATTATACACTTACTGTACCTTATGCACATTGTAAAGGTATTTTAATGGGTACATTAACAATGGAACTAGGAGGAAAAGTTTCAATTGATTGTGAAAAAACTGGATACTTCACAGAAATTGAATTTAAATTAAAGGTAAATCTTTCATTTACACTATTTATATGTATGTATGTTTGTATAATGTATATACTTACTATGGTATATATTCAAACATTTTTAAGCCATTTTTGGGTGGTACTGAGCAAACAAATTGTATATCAGGACGTTTAAAACTAGGCAAAGAAACATTAGCTACCATTGATGGTTATTGGGATGGTATAATTTATATTAAAGATAAACGTACAGGTGAACAACAAATATTCTGGAACCCAACATCACAAGTTAAAAAAGGACGTTTAATACGTTATACTGTACCAGTTGATCATCAAGAAGAATTTGAATCAGAACGATTATGGCAACATGTATCAGCAGCTATTATAAGAGATGATTTAAATGCTGCCACTGATGAAAAAACATTACTTGAAGAAGCACAAAGAGGTAATTATTTTTCTCACACAATTTCTTGGACAAACTCATTCTTTAAACAAAAAGAATTTGAAAAAATTTCGAAAAAAAAAGAATTTATTTTTGAAATTTAATTGACATAAACAATAATTGAAATTAATTTTAGCTCGTTCTAAAGAACGTAAAGCAAAATGTGAAGACTGGAATCCGAAACATTTTCAACAAGATTTGAAAACAGGTCAATGGGTATATAAACATTCAGATTTACGTCCATGGGATCCTAGAAATGATCTATATCAATATGAAAATAATTATATAATACAAACTAGAACAAAACATCCAACACCAATGATTAGAACTTCTAGTATAATCAGTGTTGATCCACAACAGGTAATCCATTCTATCGATTTAATGGCGTATTAACGCAATATTGGTGATTATAATTTAGGGTGAAACTAGACCATCAGGAACCATTAAAGTGAGTAAACGTAAAATGGTACCACCTAAACAAATATCGTCAGATGCTGATGTTAATGATAGTGCAACAACATCAGAAGAATTTCATTCAGATTCAACACAATCTGTTAAAAAAGTACCATTAACAGTAGCTACCAATTCAAGGTATTTATTCACTTTTTTTTTTTGAAAAATTATATCAATTTATAGTTACTATTCCTTTTCAGTATTATGTTGGCGATCCACGATCTTGAACAAAGTCTTAAAGAACATAGTGAAAAAATTAACCAATTACAGAAGAAGATTAATAAAATGTTAGATTCCAATATGAAATCACATAGTGGACCGACTTATAATGAAATATTAGTTATTATATTCTTTATGGGTTTATTTCAAACTGTTCTTGTATATTTTTTTGGATAACTATTGTGCAATTGTTTGTGATAGTGTTCTTGTCACTTTTAATATTTGTTATATTTATAATTGATGCAGTAATTTGTTAATTAGACATATATTATTTTCTAGATAGTTTGAATTAAAATAAAATTTTAATTTGTTTGTTAATAAATAGCTATAAGTTTTTGTATGTTGCATAAACGTGCCTTTATCTGGGCTTTTTGCAAATAAATTATACAATGTTAATTTTTCTTATTCTAACAAATGAACACTTCATTAAAAAAGAATAATGATAATGAAGCAAGAAAGAAAGCACTCTATATAATAAAATTGTGATATATTATTTTAATATTAAAAACATTAAATCTTTTTGTTTTTGGTATTTGGAAAAGATATATATA
>JAZBGX010002589.1:0-12275 GCA_037414775.1 Zonitis immaculata | reverse complement strand
CACTTTCTATTGGTATAGGATTAATAATTTTATTAATTCCACCTTCATTATTATGATGGTAATGATGATGGACATGCTGTTGTACACCGGAACTAGAACCACTAGATGCTGTAGCAGCACCACCTTGTGCATTAACAACAACTTCAACTCTCTTATCTTTATGATGAGCTGATTGTGTTAAGCCTTGTTCAAATTGATATGGACTATCCGGTTCAATTAGTTGTGAAAATGATGGACCATCATAAATTTCATGTTCATTCAAAAATGGTTTATTATTATTATTATTATTATTATTAATTGGTGGAATTAAGAATGGTTTATTATTTGATGGAAATGGTGGACCATAACCGCGTCGTGGTGGTTTATTTAGAGCTAATGGTGGTAATGGTGGTCCAAATTTATTCGTATTCAATGGTCGATATTTCGATGGTAATGGTACAGGTTTTGGTGGGCCATAACTACCACGAACACCTTTCACCGGAATTGTCGGTATTGGCCGGCCAACTGGATTTATAGCAACCGGTTGAGCATAAATTAATTCTTCTGGTGCAATATATGGACGTTTCTCTTGAATATCACCATTACACTTAAGAAACAAACAATTGAATTTTATATTAATTAATAGATGATGAATAACTTACTTGCATTAATCCTAATGCGCATAGTCTCTCTTTAATTAAATTTCTAGCTTCATTTTCGTCGCCTTTTTGTAGAGCTTCTGATACATTTGGATCGGTATAGACTTCATCGAAACCATCAATATTACGACCTTCTCGACTAGAAGTCAAAATATGATCGATAATATCATCAGCTTCAGTCGAATTTGATTGGACCGTTTCAACAACATATTCACTAGCCGATAATTGTGGCTCTTCAACTGGATGTTCTTCAATCTTTTGAGATGATTCAACTGATGGCTTATCACCACCCCAAGACCAACTATTCTCATTAGCCAATAATGAATTTACTAATATTGCCACAATGGCAATATTCAATATAAACTTCATATCTAAATTAAATAAAAACAATTAAACTAAATTAGTCTTTTTTTTTCCTAATCATTAAGAAAGTTGAAAATTGCAAATTAAGTGAAATTAAAAAGTTTTTATTGTTCATCGAATAAAATAATTGTGGGTGGTGGTGATTAATCCGTTAAAGAAAAGTAGGTTAAGAGCAATTTTACTTTCTTCGCTTTCGCTTTTGGGATTTCCAAAATTATTTCTTCAATATTCAGATGATGTCATTTATGTTGATTATTATTTTTTTTTAAAAATTAATTACTCTTTATTTTTGATAACAATAGTGGATTAGGATAAGAAATTTCCATTATCGAAATAATTCGATTTAGAAAAATCGAGTGAAAGTGATGAGATCTTTTGCTTCTTGACTTTCTTGAATTTTTACGGTCACGGTCACTAGTTCATTATCAATAAAAGAACAATAAAACAATACATTTGATGTTAATTAAGGTAATCTAGATCTATCAAAAACGATAATTTAGAGTTTCTATTGTTTTCTTCTTTGAGTTAAAAAATACCGAGAAATTTATTAAAGCATGATGGAATATAGACAAACTGACCTGTTTTCTAATGCACCGTAATAAATTCAAATATTTTCCCAACAATTTATCACACAAAACTGAAGAAGTTCTTTTCACCGGATTGTTATTTTATAGAGTGTTCCCTCCTTAACGTAGGTAGACACTTTCTATATCTTTTTAAGTTCGTTGCCACCAACTCACTATAGATTTATTTATTTAGAAAATCGTCTTTTATATGGAAATATTCCACCAATTCTCTATTATAATCTTGTTTTTTTTTTAAGTAGGGGGTTGATTGCATACAAATTTCCATTGAAATTAACGAATTATAAGAGAGACGAAACGGATCTTGTTGATTCTTAGAAAATTGCATGTTATATTAATCATCAGAAATTCGAATTCAAACAATTTCGAAACTAAACACAATTTTTGAGCTTGTTTCTTTTGAAATTTTCCAATAGCCTTTCTCGTTACATATTTCTACTAATCTTGTAGCAGTTTCAAGATTTTCTTCCAATAGTTTCGTGAGAAAATTTGAATTTTGCTAAAACTTCAAGAATCTTCAACAAAATCCGATATAAGATTGCAGTAGGCTTTAATTTTCCTATTATAGATTTAAATTTTTTGTAGGTTTCGGTGGGATTTTCCAAATTGACCAAAAGTCTCGATTAGCCTAATTAATTTTTTGCTTCATAAGAAAATCTGAAAATATTGCATACTTGAAGACTTTTCTTTATTATTTCGAATAATCAGAAATATTTTCATTTCCAACATCTTCAAAAATTCATTCATCAACAACTACACTTGTGAATTTTCTTCTATTATTCTCAAGTTGCAATTTTTATTATTTAGGTCATAAAAATTATGTAATATCTCAATATAATAAAGCTACTTATAATTAAGTACAGGGAATTCCGTTATATTATGAATGCGATATTTAATTATTGTCAAGGCTATATAAAATTTTCAGCGTTTTCATAATCTTACGTTGATTGCATTCAAAATTATTATGATTTCGAAATGGGGAATTTATCATACAAAATTCTTACACCTAACCTTCTGGGAATCCCCACAAACATATAATAAATTTTCTAAATAAAGCATATCTTTTACATTTTAAAGAGGAAATAAAACTACTTATATATTAGATAATTATAAATGTTGAAAATGAAAGTGAGAAATTGACTAATAATCTTCGGGAATCCCTAATAAGAGATTTTATTACAGAAGTTCATTGACATAAAACGAATCAAACCTTCGAGGATTTCCAATTATACATTGCCTCAATTTTGGATGCATCAAATTCTATTTTATCACACTATCTCTTTTACTCTTCACAAAAATATACGTAGGATATAGTTATTAATTTCGAAACAGATCCGGGAGAAAGTGAACGAAATTTTGTTGTTTTATTTTTACAAAGCCAACAAAAGAAGACAACAACAAAACAAAAACAAAACATAAATCTATCTCTATTTATTATAAAATTATATTCGTGACATGTTTGAAGAATTCTTCTTACAGCATAACAGAAAGTGAATTTTATTTGAAATCAATAAAAAATGAAAGTACCTATAAACAAACGAAAAATAAATGAAGATAAAAGCTCTAAATAATTTATTATTTTATTCTAGTAGGTTGGTACATACGAAATTGCTTATAAGAATATGGCATCAAAAAGACAAAAAAGCATAGCTGAGCTAGCCGTCCATCACTTACAGTTTTAGCGACACGATACAGAAGCGTTTCTTAATCGCTTGATTACTGGTGATGGGTCTTCTATAATTATGCAGACTATAAAGGCAGTGGTTCTATTGGAATAAATCACTACAAAGTATAGATTTATATCCTAAAAAGGTGATTTTGTGTGTTTAGTGGAGTAATCGTGGGATTGTTAATTTTGAAGTGCTGAAACTTAGACGAACTGTGAATGCAGACCTTTACTATGAGTAAATCGATCTTCATTTGAAAAATGCTCAGCGATTGTTAACAGAAATGGCGCTATTCTGATACACCGTGGTTCTAAATTAGTATATATAGGTATTGCCTTTCATCCACTATACTCTCCCGATATTGCGCCATCAGATTTCCTTTTATTCCGATCGCCGCAACAAGTGGCAGAAAATTTGAAAATACCTTGATTCCTATCGATATCGGAATTGAAAATTTGCACACTAGATGTGCAAAAGATTGTTCATAACTAGAGTGATTACAAAATACAAACTTCTTCAAAATTCGTCTTTTTAAATCTAATGTAAAGAAAAAACGACGTTACTGTCCGGTATTCCAAGTATTCGATAAATATTTTTCTGAATAATATTAGGATCAGTAAGTTTGAATCCGCTCCTGTTATTTGCAATAGATTCAATTTTATTATTCTTGAAACTATTCGAAAAAAGTCCACCGAAATAAAAGCTATAAATCGTCTAACCAACGACACCTATTAACCAATTAATTTAATTAAAAATTTTGAATAATGAAATCTTCTTTATCAAAATTATGTCTCTCCAATTCAATCTGAAAATGATCTTATAATAAAAATGAATTTCAAAACTAGATTAAAACTAGATCTCTAAATTCGAAATTCAAATATTCCCGCTGTTGAATATTTCATCAGTTTGCATTATAAACCAATAGATGTCGCTAAAAATTTAGCAATTTACAATTTTTAATTTTTTCAAAGTATAGAACGGAATTTTAACAAATGAACAATAAATAATGACTACCTAACAGGTTACTAACGTGAATTTTGAATTTATTGAGAGAAAATTAACTTACTGTTTATATTTCTGCAGTAGACAGTATTGTTTTTCCATATTAGTCTCACTTTTTTCTTTTAACATTTTTATTAACAATAAATCTTAATTCATTACAACAAACTATAATTATTAATTATTATTATTATTATTCAATTATTGTATTTAGAATAATTATTTTTTGATTAAAAATTTAATTTTTGAAACGTCAACTAATACCAACATTCAAATACAAATACTAATTTGATGCCAACATAATTCTTAGTTCTTCTATTATGAGATAGAGAGCGTGCTAAAATTCCGCGAAATATTTGAAATTATCTTCTATTTAAATATACGAACAAGAAGATTCGTAGATATAATAATAATAACCGATCGAAAAGGAACAAACAAACAAACAACAACAAATCAATGAAAATTACTGTATTTATTACTAATAATAAGCTATATAAACAATTTAATTGCAACTTGGCAAGGTTTCTTTTTCTATTCAATTCTATCATGGACCTAAATTCGTTAGAAAAAATAATTAATAAAGATTAAGGTGCGGCAATGTGAGTTATAGTAATTAGTAATGTTGATGTCAAGGCATTTAAAATATGAATTTTTGAGGCGACCTTGTCGATTTTGTCAATAACCAGTTCAGAATTTCAATTGATAAAATAAATAATAATCAATATCTTGACTGCAATTTTTTCCCGATTTATTTATTCATATTGATTTTACATAACAATTAAATTCAATTACCATCCAATATTACGAAGTTCTGATTTTTGGATGCCTTGCAAATGTGGAGCAGCTTCAAATTTTGCAGCCAGCGCCGGAGTAGCACCAATAGCAAGATTTGCTGTAGCAGGTAAAATTCGACTTTCAACAAATTTCCTTTCAACAAGAGCTGGTGCCAAATCCAAATTTGATCGATAAGCAAAATTGGCAGTTTGCGGAATTGCAGTTAATCTACTAGCAATTGGAGTAGTCTCAAATTGTGTTGCAGTAACAGCTGGTGTAGCAGCAGCATAACGAGTAGCAGCTAAAGTTGGTGCTAAATCAAGACGTGATTGATATGCAAAACTTCTACTTTGTGGAATTAATCGAGCTGTTTCGATGTTTGCAGAAACAGCTGGAGCAGAAATAGCATAACGAGCTGGTGTTTCAAGAAGAGTTGGTGCCAAATCCAAACGTGATTGAAATGAATAACTGGTAGCTTCCGGAATAGCAGCGACTTTGTTGATAATTGGAGCCGGTGCAGGTAATTGTTTGACAACAGTTTGTGCCGCTTCAGTTTTCTTCAAAAACGAGTAACTTGTAGCAGCTGGGATTGTAGAAATTACAGGAGCGGTTTCTATTCTTGTTACAGCTGGTGCTGTTTTGGCAATAATAGATGCAGGTATTTCTTTGATGACTTCTTGGAAAACAGCTGGTGCAGCTTCAATTTTATTCAAAAATGGAATACCTCTAGCAGCTGGTATAGTAGAAATAACTGGAGATGTTTCGAAACTTTTGATTATTGGACTACTGATTAATTCACTCCTAGCTTCTAATGGTGCAAATTCAATATGCGGATTACTTGGATTAGCACTGGCAATTGCCAAAATAGTAAACAACACCACCAATTTGAACATTTTTTTTTTTGTTTATAATTTTTATTTCAGAGATCTGTGTTGTTGATGATTTTATTGGAATCACTGTTTGATGCTCATTTGAAAATTCATCCTTTTATATTTGTTTCGCATATGTTAATGAATGACGCCGAATTTATGATAATAATAATAATAGTAACGCCCAAATTTGCATTATTCTAGTTGACATTATATTAAAATATCAATAGACAGGAAATGCGAAAGAATACTAGTTTCTCGTAATGCAGTAAGTAGTCTAGGTTTATTATTGCGACCTTGCACATTCCATCAACAACCAGATCGTCCAAAAATAACGGAGCTCCAATTAGAAGAACAAAAATAATAATAATAGTAATTGAGGAAAAGAGAGCTTGTTGATGGTAATAAAGTCTTTTCTAAGCTCTAAACTTACAATGAATTATAATTTTTGAAAGAGTTAACAAATAGATCGAGATATCGATCAGAATTATGATCTTTGGAGAATTGTACAACATTTTTATGGGAATAAATTTACAAAAATGTTAAATATCAATGGAATTATTCAAATGTTTTTGGAATATTTTTATTGGTAATTCTAATTATTTTTCCACCCAAATAATATTGTTTAAATTTTTCTCTAACGTTATTTCGACAATAATATAAATAATAATATAATATAAATGATACAATTTACAAGGTCCCATACAGAAATCGAACGGCGTCAAATCGGTTTATCTTGCCGGCCAGTCAAAATATTATTTTCTTGAGTAGGAGGGGGCAATTCATAAAAAAAACATAAATACTCAATTAGATTGTTTTGTGATCATTCAAAATAAGTCTAATCGATTGGAAACTGCTATAATTTCATTTTTCAATTTTCCGCCAAAAATCCCAATCCAGTAATCCAATCAATAATTACTTACAATTAGAATGTGATAGATGATTTATAATTGATAATGATAAGATTGTCAATAGAATATCTGGAATAACAAGTGAATTATAATTTTATTTGTTAATTGAACATAATCGTTTCATTATATGCTCGTTATATCCGTAGAGCTAGCAAATTTAATAAATCTGCAACTCGGATATAACGCCTACTGTCGTTAATTCGCAATTCTCATATAAAACTCAACACATATCATAGATGATAATGATAGTTTTTGGTAAAATCAAAAATAAAACAATTAAATTATTTCTATTTATTTATTTATTTATAAAATTAATTTCGTTGGTGTTGTTATAAAATTATTGGTGTATTAAACCAAATCATTCTAGTTTAATAAAACAAACTAGCAGTCCAGTTTTTCTTGCTTGCTGAATTTACCAAACTAATGGAGCATGTGCTGCATAAGTTGAAACAATTGGAGCTGTATGAGCTGTTATCAATGGAGCAGCATGAGCTGTAACAATTGGAGCAGCATGAGCAGTAAGAACTGGAGCAACAGCATGTGTTAGAACTGGTGTAGCTAGAGCAGCACTATGTACAACTGAGCTACTTTGATGACTTATTGATGTTGGTACACTACCAACAACAGCACTATAAACAGATGGTGCTAACAAACTTGGACGGGCAACAGCAACAGCTACAAGAGCAAACAACACCACCAATTTAAACATTTTTGTTGTTTCGTTTTTTTTTAAATTAATATTTAAATAGGTCTGTGTTGTTGTTGTTGGAAATCAACAAACTGGACTGATATCGAAATTCAACAAATTTCAAGCTTTTATATGTTTGATACCTATACCCATATTTGCATGTGTTGTAGCCGTTGCGGATATAGACATATGTGGTGGTAGTTGGTCGACAAAAAAAAATTAAATGGAACAATAACGACCTTCTGGAATTCGAAGAAATTCTTGAACTAGAACAAGAAATTTATTGATACCTTCAACAGACTGATACAAATATAATTATAATTATTATAAAAATAACGCAAAAAATCCCATCACAAATCTAGAATGAATATCAATTAAATTAATTATAATTACTTCAAGTTGAAGGCTGAAATTACTACAACAACTAGTGAAAGGTTGTTGACTGAAGATGAGACTGTATTTATTTATTTATTTATTATTTATAATAAAATGGACATAATTTATTGTAAATATTGAAAGTTGCAACTATTCTGATAACAATCGAGTCGGTTTTTTTTTTGAAATAAAAATCAAAGCCTTGAACTGTTTGACCTTAGAAAGAAAAGTGGTTTTATTTCAGCAACTAAGTCTTTTTTTGTCTAGAGAGATTTAGTAAAAAAATTCGTATTTTGATAAAAATCGACTTTTGTTCTTGTTCTTTTTTTTACAAAAAAATCTATTTTTGGACTTTCGAAATAATATCAAAATTACAAACACATGTTATTACTACTATATTATCATTATTATTATTATTCATATTGTTATCTAAATAGACTGCTTTCTCTTGATTTTCCATGTTTCGTTGTTTAATAATTGCATAACAATTGCATTGTAGCAACATATATTTTTTTTGTCTTATTTCTCAAACTGGTACCATCTACCTAAGTATGTAGAAATGTAGAGTTAATTTTATTTTGATAACATCGTAGGCATATTTTATGAGCAAATAAATGTTTTATTTATTTATTTATATAGCAATTTAGTGAAACTCAATATTGTAATCGAACTTTGATTGATTTGTAAATTATTATTATTATAATATCGATTAGTAATGACGTGTGTAGGAAACGAAACCTTAAATTAAAATCGGACATTTCAGGGTTGTGATTCTTATTGAAAAACTGTGCGATCGTGACTAATTTCCAAAGATTTCCGCGATTGTTCTTCTCTTCATGTTTTCAATAAAGTTACGACCTTCATCCAAGAAGATACGCGATTGATTCCGGCTTTATGTAATAATCGAATTGTTTAATTTCTAATTAATAAATTTCAAGTTGTAGAGATAAGGAAGTTAGCAAAAAACAATGATTTTCCCCACATAAAAACACATGTCGTTTATTGGTAAAAGTTTCAAGGTTCTTATATCCCCGGGCGTTATGAAACAAACAAATCCTCAATAATAAAATTTCAATAACACTTTGTCACCCCGAAAAGTGCTATAAAAACCGATCGACTTGATCGATTCAGTTATCAGTTTTTGTCAGTTAGTTTTCATATAAACAACACAGACCTATATAGATATTTCAAAATGTTCAAATTGGTGGTGTTGTCTGCTCTTATTGCCATTGCTGCTGCTCGTCCCAGCCATTTAGCTGCTGCTCCATTAGCATATACAGCTGCTATTGCTCCACATGCTGTTGCTATACCAGCTGCTGTTAGTCATCAATCAAGAATTGATGTGATTAGTAAACCATTAGTTGCTACATACGCTGCTGCTCCAGCTATTGTCGCCCATGCTGCTCCAGCTGTTTTAACTGCTCCAATTGCACATGGTCATCTTGGTTTAAGTGCTGCTCCATTGGGATTGTCTGCTATTCATGCTGCTCCAGCTCTACATCCATGGTAATGGGATGACTGATAGAAGCTTTTCTGTATCTTTGTATAATAAAATATAAATAAAATATTTTCAATAGAAATTTTCCGTCTTTTTTTTCTCCCAATGACTCAATATTTCTGACAGGGCTGGATTCAAAAATTTGAGAGTCCAGTAGCCACAACAATACCTTGAGGTCGCCCTAATAAATATTCAAAATTAAGAGTTGAATATTATATAAAGAAAAGCATTTTTGGAGCCCCTTATAAAATTAATTAAAGAAGGCTGTGATTATTCTTTAAACTTAAGCTCTGCCTAAGATTTGATTGTAGTCTTCGACTAAACAAAATTATATAATCAACCCTATTTATTTAGATCTCTCTAGCAGTGCCGTATTCATGATTTTTTTGAAGCCCTTAACTACATAAATTGATAAAATGAAAGAAGGTTTGTAATTTCTTTAAAGGGCTTCCTAAGACTTGTAAACGTATTCATCCTTTTTCCGATCTCCTCAACAGTACCGTATTCACAATTTTTGAAGCCCTTCCAAATAAAAATAGTATTACATAAGTTACTTTCATTTTGATTGTAACGAAGGCAGACAAAATAGTTTTTAAGCTATTCAAATTAAGGCAGAGTCGTATTTACGATTTTTAAGACCTTAACAATGTACTATTATAATTTAATACGTGAAAGTATTTCTTCGATGGGAAGCGGTGATACGAATCTTTTGAGGTCTACAAGTGTTTTGCGTGTCAATTGGATAAGGGTTGTATTCGCCGTTTTGGAGGCCCTATATGTGAAACAAAACAAAACGAGGGATCCTTTATTTTTTTTAAAAACTGTTAGAAAATGATTTTAGAAAATTGAAAAAATCACGTACGACCATTGAAGAGAAAGTGATTATTTACCAGGGTCGTATTTTCACTTTCGAGAAACCCATGTACCATCAACTATACGAAGCCTTCTTTTATAATAAATCTGCAATCACATCTGCATTAGTTCAGTAGTAACTGTATTTGTAATCAATTTATTTGATTTTGCAATTCTAGTGAGGGGAGAACGTTCAATAGAAGATACGGCCCTGATTAATAATCAATTATAATTGCAATTAGGATGTCTTGTAATTTCTTATAATCAACCGAGGCTGTATATTAATATTATCAACGATTAAAATCAAATATTTCTAAATAAAAACAAAATATGTCAATTTTTAATGAAGGTATTTAATTTTTATAGTAATTTTTGCCATAAAAAACAAAAATTAACAATGTATTTCGTTCGTTTTTTTTCCTGTTGAAAACGTTGTAATTTAAATTACAAGAAATGTTGCAAGAAAAATTGGACAAGGTTGATATCCACTCATTAAATAAAAGATTTTTTCACAGTCTCATGATTGTTCTTGAAATTGAATTCCTGTCTGAAAGCGACAAAAAATTTCCATATTCTCGCAAAGACATCTTTTCCTTCTCTATACTTCTCCGACTCTTATATCATAATTACTCTAGAAAATTAATTATTACCGAAGTAAAAAAATAATAATAAACGGTGCCTAATCACCGAATTTCGATCTTTGACGGTCGCCAGCGACGCGTGACCATATTTTTACTTAATTTTTCACATATAATAAAATAATAAAGGTCTTATTGCGATATTCTCATTATTTCTTTTGTTGTTCTAAAATGGGGGTATATTAATTTGTTATTTTTCTAGCAACTATAAAAACACTAACAATTCTTCTAAACAACAACAGTTCTCAATTCAATATCAAGCTAATCAATACAGAAGAAACGAAAATGTACACAAAATTGTTTGTATTTATTGTGTTTGTTGGTATTGTTGCTGCAGCACCAGCGCCCGGTTTAATTGGTGGTTATGCATTACCAGCAGCTACAAGCTATTCGAACCGTATCGATATCCATCATAGTAAACCGATTATTGCAACTTATGCTGCACCAATTGTGACGAAAACTCTAGTAACAGCTCCTATTAGTTACGGTATACATGAACCATTAGTTGGTTATGCTGGACATGGTTATGATGGTCTAGACTTAGACCATGGCTATGGTTTGAGCTATGGATATGGTCATGGGTATGGTCATGGATGGTAAAATTGAAATTAAATGCCAATCTTTTTTAATGTAAATATCTTTATATCAATAAATATTTATGTTCATCATTATTTAAATGTGTATTATTCATAAAGTCAAATAATAGATCGGTTCAAGATGACGATCAAGATTCGGATTCTATCAATTGCGGTTGAGTAGCGATCAAGATAGAGTTTACGATTTTGTTCAGAATCGGATACAATACAATTTATATTTTTATCATGATAATTATTTATTATGAACAAAGAAAATTGTTTATTTTCATCCAATTAAAAAATTAATTATTATAATTTTATCAGATAAAAAAAACAACAGAGGCCTATAATTATTTAAAATCGCTAAATATAATTAGAAAAAATTTACCCAGCCTCTAATTATTGTCGTTATAATCACAATTCAGAGTTTTCCTGGATTTTTTTCTTCGAATTGTTGTAAAATTTCCGTGAAAAATCTAAATGAGAAACGTTAATTTTCCTGTTGATAAATATTTTTTCCAATCACTGAAAGCTGTGGTCTATTTTTTTTTCAAAGACATTTTATTGTTTCTTTAATAAATTTTACAAAAATTTTCAATGAAATGGGAAATAGAAAAGTCAAGATTTGAAATGAAATACGATATAGAGTTGTTTCAGCCATAAAGTTGATGATTTTTCCATTAATTAGAAATTCATGGATGTCCCAATGTGTTTAATCCTAATGCCACATTACCATAACCATAACCATTACCATAACCATAACTACCAGTTGTTAACCCAACAGTTGGTGTTAGAGCAATACCAGCAATACTAGGAGCAGCAAGTACAGGACGACGTATATCAA
>JAZBGX010002588.1:0-12277 GCA_037414775.1 Zonitis immaculata | reverse complement strand
AAATTTTTGAATTGTCGATGTCTATATCTACTGGGTGGTTAGACTTAAGATGATTACTTAACGTCTAATCGCCACTAAGAAATCGCTGAAACTATCTTTTTGTAGTAGCTTATTACGATACGACATAGGGATAAACACGTTGATAAATGATATTGCGCACAGCTTTGGCCGCTGAATGGCCAGGCTGGTATTTGTAGAGCAAACAATGTCTAAAGTGCGTTTTGATATCATCTATTTTTTAGGTAATGTTTATACCTTTATATTCAAACTATGACGAAGATGGACAACCGTCCGCCACTCGTTGTTTATATACAGTCGCGACCGTAGAATGTGCTAGATTTTTCTCGAAAAAGCGACGTATTTTTTTTTTACTAATTTTAACGTCCATTATTTATGTACATACTTACCTAATATTTATTAAGAAAATTTACAAATGAAAATAACACTCTCTATTCGTATAAATTTAAAATTTATCATTTATTTTTAGAATAAAATATTATAAATATGAAAAACCGGTCAAAAAAAAAATTGAATAATTTATGATATTTTTTAGGAAGTAAAGTCCCTAATTGGTGATTCTTATATTAACGAAATCAAAAAATAATGCACCTGTTCTCAAGATAAAATTGCACGCAATCAAGAATTGATGTTTACAACATTAAAATGAACATTATGGATTTGTCAACAGTTTATAGCCTTTTTTACCAAAAAAAAAACACTATATTTTTATGAATTTATATGGAGTTTTATTAATATTGCAGAAAAATTTCATGGACGATTCCCAACCTGAGACCAATTATCGGAAAGCAATGTTATAGTTCAAATTTTAAAACTTTTAATTAGCCAATAATTTTATTTAAAGCTTCTTACTCTTGATAGTTAAGATTTTTGTTGAAATGGGAATTCTCAATCACATTCAAGCGGCATAAATTGCATTGGGTTAAGGGATCGGGAAATAATAAGAACGAAAAAGCACAGTTTGAAATTTATTGGTCGCCTGTGGTGCGTTGTTCTTGTAACAACGATAAATAATTTTTTCTAAATTAAGAGTTATAATAAAACCATTTCTCTGGTTTAGTCACAAATAATAGGTTCTTTTTTTGTAACTTTTGATTATTTTCTGAATTATTCAAGAAATGTTTCAATTTGATTGGAAAATTGGTACAGTTAAACCTCATTTAACGGACACTGCTCGTGGAGTTCCCTTACGTAAATTCCTCTTCTATTAGGTAGACACAACACTAATTACACTATTTTTTTTTGTGAGAAATTTAGTTCCATTAGATTGATATAATTCTTAACTCCCCGAAACTCTTGACGTAATTTCTATGGGTTGAAACGCTTCTCCTTCTAAATGACGCCAACACAATATTTATTCCACTATTTATTATTTTTCTAAAGAAATATTCCTCTCATGGATAGTTTCGAAGGTTTATCATTGATTACATCGACAATAATTTTCTAATTGCTCGTAACCTTGCTGTACAGTTTGAAATAAGTAAAACACAGGCTATCAATATTTTGAGAAACAAACTGGTGATATTAGTGATACCAATGATAACCTCTTATGAGCGGACTCGTCCCTTGAAAAGACATCCTTCATTTCCGAGTAGGTGTCAGCCCAAGAAAGGTTTCACTGTATTCGATCTATCGATAAAAAATTCAAATAGTTATTATGATTTATGTCAACATAAGAATCGTATTTGAAATTCTAAATTGTTGGATTTACTGAAAGCCTTCTATTCATAAATCTAGATTGATTTTTATGAAAAATTACTGAAATGATAACAAATGGTTTTTTGAATTTAAGCGATTGTAAATTCAGCTTTTAAAAAAAACAACAATTATAACTGATTGAAGTATGAAATCTCTCATTTTCCTTATTGAACAATGTTATGACGTGATGAGAGAAATTGAAGGGACTTATTTTCGTAACAAAACACATAAGCTTACGGCAATACGTCGCGTGCATGTCTACTCTTATAACTCCTAATAGATTCTATGTACATACTTGTTAAAGATAGTTGGGTAGCAATTATAGAAAAATTACAAAGATTCTTGAGTTTTTACTTCTTTCGAAATGTTGGATATTTGTAAATTTCAACAATGCAGAAAAATATCATTTCCGCTATATTATAGTCGTGTTATTATCAAAATTCTTCAAATATTATTTATAATTTGCAATAATAATCCAAGTTTTATATTCTCTAATTATGTACATTCTTAGAAATGTATAATCGCTTAAATTTAGTTTGATAAGATTTTACAATTTTCAATTATAATATAATTAACTGAGCTTTATATTTATATCGGAATTGATAATTCCACTTTAGTCATGTTAATATGAAATACACACTTCAAATCAATTAAAATTTAATGTGTCGTATGAGAGTTTAATAGCCATATAGCTATATACATGTCTACTATCATTAATTGTTTATTTTTCAAATTACTATACAGCATTATGGTTATATATCCATCAAAACATACAAATATAATGATCAAACATTCGAGGGCTGATCGAACAATAATGATAATCGGATATTCCTAGTGATCAAAAAATTTGATTGAATTAGGGTAATGAGCTTAAAGCCCTCAGTAGATATGCGTAAAAAATTGTATTAATATAGCGTCATATTTTAGAACTACATTCTTCTGAGTACGAGCAGTTAGAGAGTTGACACGAACATGAAGAGAGTCTGCATTACATACTCTGCTTGGTAAAAATGTCTACTAAAGACATACTCACCGACTTGATGAAAACATTGGCGGTTTGTCTCTCTCCATATTCTACAGTTGCACGTTGGTGCAAGAAATTCAAGGTGGGTAGAACATCCACAGAAGACGAGCATCGTGAAGGACAAATATTCGAGTCCCACACCGACAAAAATGTAAGAACGTCGAAGATTTAGTTTTAGTTGTCGAAAGAGTGACCATCAGATATTCAATTTAGATCACATACGGCAGTGTACAGAAAGCTTCGCATGTTAACCGCCGAATAAAAGGAGAAACAAAGCGACATTTCAATAGCGAACCTTGAGTATAATGAGGCTGATCGGGCAGATTTTTGACTAAATTTGCGACAATAGACCTGGATCCATTACTCAAACCTGAGACTAAACGACAATCGACGTCTTATTACAAGCTCTTACTATACTGAGCAATCAGAAAGACTTCGAGAATTCATCAAGAAGAAAAGTCGAGGCAAACTGCGAGATAGAGTGCTGTTTCATCAAGACATATTCGCCGCCATTCGAGGAGTGATTTTCGAATAACTTGATCAACTATCTCATTTTCTATAACTAACTCCCGCATCGACTTCTATTTCTTTTCTCGCAATAGCGAGCTCGTTGTCGAAGCATTTCGGGAGACTGAAGAAAACGGAATTTTTGCTTTAGAGTGTATTGATTTGAAAAATTGATTATATTTTGTGTTTTATATCTACTATTATTACCTTTGGATCGCTCCTCGTATATATACTAAATTGCTCCACATTTATTATAAACATCAAAGTATAGATATCAAAGTAACACGAGCAAACAACACGGTTCTAGGCTCAGATTCAAATTTAGTCCAATTACTTCCTCTATAAATGTATATGGGTTATATATTCTATATGTTATGTCCAGGATGTTGGTTACATTTCACATATCCGGCAAATATAAATTATTTAGGCAAGTATTCTTGAATAATAAAAATAATATCATATTTACTATATAACGTTATGATATTATTTTTATGCTTTTAATATATTATATTTGTGAATATAACAAACACATCTGCCGTCTGGGATATTTATAATTTTCCAACGCAAATAGGTTGATGGCTGCTTGACTTTACATATAAATACCTAATCTTGCATTATCTATTGCAATTTTGAATAATAATAATAATAATAATAATAATAATGATAATAATAATAGGAATTTGATTGTTTGCAAGTTGCGGCAAATTCAATCAAATATTGAAACTTTTTCTTATTTTCAAATAAGAAATAAAGACAGGAATGAATGTTCCAACTACATGGAAATTCGATTAAATTACTATATTACATTATTTTAGAAACTATAAACTTGAATCTAATTAATTAGTTGATCCCTTCTCTTTATTACTAAATAAGCAAAAACTTATTGTTTCATTTCAATTAACTCACTATTAAAATACGACAACATTGTCCCTATAATTAATAAAATCAGTTGATCAATAAATTCGTATAATTAACAAATTTATCACCAAAAAAAAAAAAAAAACACCGATCCAATTTCCTGTTATATTTGTTAAAATTCTCTCTCTTATGTACTTCTACCAACTTTCACCATAATTCACTCGATTGTCGAAAAATGGGGCTTTCTTTTTAATTGGACAACGAGATTGGTGTTTCATACTCTCCTTTTACAATCAGTTTTCGGTTCTTTTCCCCATTCAACTACACTGAGAAATCGTATCATCTAATATTAGGTTTCAGTTGGAATTTCTTCGTTTATTGTCAGGAATCGGACGGCGATTTATTTTGTTTCTATAGGTATAGAAAATTAAAAATGGACTTGATGATGATGATAGTTTTTTCCCAGTTTAAAAATTTTAAGCCTGCTATCAAAGAAAATTGATGGTTAGAATTGAATTCTATCGGTCTGATTTCAATATGACTCACCGAAAATATCGATCTTTAATCCGATATTTTATTTTTTCTTATCATTTCTATCGTTAATAGATGATAGAATAGAACGTAATGATATAATAAATTGAATCAAAATCCACTTTCCGAATATTATTAGCAATAATCGAGTCAAATCTATTGAATAAAGAATAAAGTTATAATTGAGAATTTCAATTTAATAAAAATATATTTCATCAATTATTATAGTTATTGATAACCTTCAGTTAAAAGATAATTCAATTTTTCTATATGTATGTATTCATTTATTATCAAGTTCAATAGATTGCATTTGGCGAATTGTTTAAAGGTCAAAATATTAATAATATAGACGATTATAAATAAATGATTCCGCACTATTTATTTTTAAATTACAAATCGACGCCTTAGAATAGAAGGACCACAGCTATCACATTCAAATAATGCGCTTACGTATCCACTAATCTGGTTAAAGCGTTCGTATTTCCCTCCATTTCATTAGAGTGAAAATGGCGAACTATTGTGGTAATCTGTCTATACCACGGTCTTATAGACAGGTCTTGACACTGCTATCTTACTATCATTGGTGGAGGTAAACTCTTATGTTGTAAGAATTTAGTTACTAAAACTGCCACAAAGAGCGTCATAGTAGAGGAGGCCAACTGTGCAGGAAAGAGACAACAACAAATAGTTGTTTTTGTTGTCTCGTACCCTTACAGTTGGTCTCCTCTACTATGACGCTCCTTGTGGCAGTTTTAGTAATTAAACTCTTACAACATAAGAGTTCACACCCACTACTACTAGTGTCAAGACCTGGCTATAAGACCGTGGTCTATACATATAGTAACTCTATTGGATAATACAGAAGTGGTTTGGAAAATTTTCTTCGGGAGATTTTAGCTTGATCGATGACGTACTCTTTTTAAGAGAGTGTCTCAAAAAAGTAGTGGATAAAACTATTTGGTAGCACTTTCATCAATTAAGGACAATCTGATGGCTATAGTGAATGGATAACTTCTCATGTTACCTAAAAGAACGTTTTATTGTTGTTAAGTGGTGACAAAAAGTGGATATTGTACTCGTCACCAATTGATCGAATACTATACATATACTTCAAAGTGTTTCTTTCGTTGGCTTTGGTCACGTTGAAGAAAAGGTTAAGGAACAATTTGGCAAAATAACCATATCAGAGTGGAAACGAAGGCCTGAATCTATAAAACAAAAATTAGGCCAATAATGACATATATTGCAGAAACATGACCTGACACAACAAAAATCCTGCAGATGATATAGAAAGAGCGGAAATTAAGATACTATTGATAAGGGCTGGAAAAACGCTAATGAACCGAAAACAAAGTGAGAACATCAGGAAATTTTGTAAAAAGAACAACACAAACAACCGTATATTTCAAAGAAAAATGAAATGGAATGATAACATCAGTCGCAGGGATGACTCGTGTATAGTTGAAGTAGCGCGTGACAAATCACCCAAAAGTCGTAGAAGTATAGGGCGACCTCAAAAAAAAAATGAAGTGACAATCCAAGGTCCTAACAGATAGAGCGGACGAAGAGAAACAGGCATTCCTTCCAGAACTGAAGAAAGAAGAAGGAGAGGGAGAAGAAGAAGAAGAAGAAGAAACAGGCCAAATTATCAATATTATAGTCTACTGTAATCAGCTCCAGCCAGTACATACAAGTGTAGAACTCTAGCAGATAAAATCTTCTTTAATCAATAGAAAGAAAGTGTTATTCTTAAGAGACAACGCTGAACCTTATACCACTACAGTGAGCCGGAATTTCTTAGCTTGTCTGGGGAACATTACCACACCCACCTCATTCTCCTGACATTTCACCAATCATAGACATTTCAAAACTTGAGCTGAAGTTATACACGCAGTTCGGTAATTTTTTTAATCCAAAATACTGGCATTCAAAAATTGGTGCTACGTTGGCAAAAGGTCATGGAGTGCGATGATGATTATTTGGCTGATTACTAATGTATTACAATCTTTTTTGATTACCTGGTGAATTTTCAGACAAAAATATACTGAAATATTTGCTATCGTCATCTAAATAAAGAATGCAACATGAAATTTGCTAGAGCAAATCAGATAACATTCCATGTTCAATAGAATTAACACGTGAAACTACTCTTTCTAATTCATCCGAAAAACATTCTGGTAATTGGTGAGATTAAAAAAAACGAACATCCTGTATAGATTTTACAATCGAAAATTATTCATCTACCCCAAGTGAGGGGGCTCGTTGTTAGTTGTCTATACTACAACTAGAACTATATGTATATGGTTTTATAATACTTGAGCTTAACTATAGGGGTCCATTCGTTCGTGTTTGAAGGGCGTATTTAAGCGCACCCTTCCCTCCATCCTCCATCACCCTAATATAACAGCGAACAATGAATTTGACTTTGTAAGAGAATACCGACCCTATACTCTCTATAACTACATACTTTATAGATATATATGTATTTGTACATGGTATACAAATTCTTCCCATACACTACCCTTTTATTCTAAATAAGGTATTTCGATGAAACAACACGACCATGTCTTTGTATACATATACCTATATATATATATTTATATATATTGTATATATGTACATTTTCAAGTAGGTATATGTATGTATGTGCACTTATGGGCGCGCCTTTAAATCAGACACCGGCTCATTGTTACGTTTGTCTCTTCTTCTTCTTTCTCCTTCTCCTTACGCTTTTTTTCAAGTTGTCGTTGGCGTTATATTGTTGTTGTTTGTAAACGATAGACTCCAATTGCTTGCAAGTTTCTATTTTTTTGTATTGTTTTTTCCGATTTCCAAAAGTTTTGGTCAAGACATTATCATCGACAAAGAATTCAATAATTAAAATACCAAGAAATCACATAGCCAATAACTCCAATTTATTATTGTTATTGCAAAAGTCCAAACAAGAAGAAGCTCTTCTTTTATATAACATATTTCTACCTCAATTATATTACCGGTAAATTCCACTTTAACAAGCTTAATTTGTTATAATTTCCGTGCAATCAATTCTCGTTTGTTCATTTTTGCATTCTAAACAATGATTTATAGTCAAGTTGTCACCTTCAGACTTCGAATTTTCCATATGGTAATAATTTGCGTTGTTTTTTTCCCTTTCCTCAACTATTACTTGACAAATTTGAAACCAACCCCTTTTAATAACTAAAACTTTACCAAACTAACACAAAACTTTATTGAAAGGATCTAATTAGGATTTTTCTTTTTCATTTATCATTAGAGGCTCGAAATTTGGAAATCATCAATCAAAAATAAATATTTTTTTTTGTTTTAGAGAGAAAAAAAAACGACTACCGGATACTTATTTATAGTACAGTTACATATAATTTAAGGCTGAATATATCAACATGACACGTTTACCGATTTATAAATAGGGTTTTGTTAATTGCACGTGACCAATTAAATGAATGCTTTTTCGTCGTGTATCTATATATTTATTTATTTATTAATTTATTTGTCCAGTGTTATAACATCTTTATAGACTGAAACTTTGATAGTTTCAAGTACATATGTGTAGAGCTCCATCCATATTATCCGGAAAGGACTGTATAACTCGATCTACTATAATATAGAGACATATACATAAATTGAGACCACCCGGGGGTGTAATGATTCCATTTACTGTATAAATAAACGTTAAAACATACACCTGAATCCTTACGTAAAAATAAATATTTCTCTATTGTTTTCTATTGGTTATAATATAAAATCCAAACGTTATTCAACTCTATTCTATGATTATTATCTTTTAAAATTATATTCTGTTAAAGTTAAAGTATAATGTTTACAAGCTGTTGAAAATTGTGATATAAACATTTTATTAGATTTTATTATGGTCAAAGTTTTGTTGTTGTTGTTGTTGTTAAAAGAAAAAAAAAATGGTATGGACCAACCGTCAAAAGATTAAGTTACATGACCAAAATTTCAGGTTATTCTCTTACGGTCATCAAAAGCAAACTTTATATCTTGTATAACATTTGTTAAATTTCATTCAACATATAGACTGAATTTGGTTGAATATTAAAGATTGACTTATATGTGGATATTTCAGGCTATGCTTATTTGTTATTGTGATACAAAGGAATTCCTACAACTTTCCAGAAGGAGAAAAAAATATGGTATATCCTATTCAAAAGACACCAACTAAGTAAATGTTTTTTTCTTAAATTCACCATTGAGCCAGTTATTCCAATTTATTCCAAGTGGGTATCTCAGAAACATGCATTTTTTGATGTTAAAAATCGCTCACCATGCAATTTGTTTGTTGACCCAAGAAGTCATTAGTTGATAAGTCAGTAAGTCATTATTTTAATGATGTTGTTCAAATAATCGACTATTCGAAGTGCTGTAGGAAAGCTGGTGTTGTCATTATAAATGATCAAGCATTGGTTTCTGCTGTATCTTCGGATTTGAATGAAGACTTCAAACCAACAATTTTTTTATTTTGCTGGTTTTGGGTCACTTTGGAACACCCTAAATAGTCAACTAGTTGCCTTGTTTCTGGTTCGTATGATTATATCCAAGTATCGTCATTTGATGATACTTTGGAAGAATCAGTGTGATTAATTTTTTAATCATTTACACTACACCGACTGCTATTTCATTCATTTGAAATCATCTGTATTGAACTTTTGTCAATGCCAGAGGGTGTCTTTATCAGTCGATATGAGTGATTTCGATAGATTTCAATCATCATCACTGATGTTTGCCAAGACAACAGTATTTGACCTTCACGAAATTCGTCACTATAAAACTAGTATACGCGTCCACACTTGAATTTTTCAAACCAGTCATAAATTGTTTGATTAGATGGCGTTTCATCACCAGAAGTAGAGTCAAGTCGTTCTAGGCATTGTTGTTAGAGTGACCTTGTTTCAACATGTCCGTATTGTAGAAAGATTTGGAATTAAAAAATTAGAAAATTAGCGGACTGCTTCTATAACAGCAGCTCGAATCTTGAACTGCCTATAATTTATATAATTGTGAACAGATAAGAGCAGCTGGTAATCACTTGATGTAATTTCAGGAAAATAAGTTGGATGGGGCACGCTCCCCAGCCAAGCTCATACATTTTTTCTCAGCTCACTTTCGCAATATAACGTTTGACTTTGCCCTGTGAGTATAGTACTTTGTTCCGATTGATCAAAGACGGTTGCTTCTGGATGATTCCTCCATTTACTCACTGGAGTTGATTACAATAAGCTACAGCAGAGATGGTTTGGCCCGTTTGTAAAAACTTATAATGGACAATTCAGGCTACTGTCCATCAAATACACAATAAAATTTCGCTTGAGTTTGAGGAATTCTTTAGAGAATGTTTCATTGGATCAGTTAATGACAAATAATGATAAGATCGCAAGTGAGAAATTCGCCGAAAAAATAGTAATGTGGCTTGATCATCTGATAATTCATGTGAGACCAATTTACATAACTCCCATTTCTTCTCTAGTTGATGAAGGTGCAACTGAATGGTTTCATCACTCACACTGAATATTTATACACGTAGTACTGGAATCTTCTTCCACAATTTCTTTGAAATTCCGATTGTTTATAAACTTTGGTTTTCCGGAGCGTGTGTCATCGATCGAGCTAGCAACTCCCGAATAAAATTTCTTAAGCCACTCTTGTACTGTCTGATTGCATATTTTTCGTACCGTCTCGGCCACTTTGATGTCTCGCAAAATGTGTAGACATTGAATCGAAGAAGAATTTATATTAAATAAATGAACAAGTGCCTTCTGACGATCATTTCCAGACTATTCAAGGGTTATTCCCGCAATAGTGAAAGTATTAATTGTTATTTGATCTTTATAATTTTTGATTGGATAGAAATCATATAATTGCTGAGAGATTTAATCGCCTATAGCTCATACTTGAGGATTTTTGTTTAAAATTTTCAATAAACCATAATAAATTATACCTTTCGAAATTTTACAAATAACATTTATATAACTATTCTCATAGTTATATAGAAAATTATCTTTCTACTTATACTTATTACTTTAAAATTGCCTATTAGATATATTTTTCAAATCGAAATGAGCTGAATAGAGGTTTTTGTTGAAAGGATCTTGATCCCTATATTAAACTGCTCTACTCATTTAACAACGTGGCCCTTTTGAAATGAAAACAATAATAATAATACTCTCATTATTATTATTGTTTGTGGTATAGATGGTATTCTCAAGGGTTATTATTGAAATGTATTCGAATTATTTAAACGATAAGGCCATATAGATAATATCCATAAAGATTATTAAACATTATTTCTCTAATCTTTTGTCGGCATATTGTCAGTTTTTCCCATCGCGCCAACAATTTTATATTCGTTCCATTCTATTTGATATAACTATACTATAGTTATAGTTGGTCTTTGGGTAGCGATGCGGCTTTAAAAATTTTTAAATTTACGATAATAGAATCGTAAAAGCACACTACACACACTCGACAAAGAAAACATATGAGACCATAATAAATCAAACTGAAAAAGGAAAAATTACCTATATATATAACTTCCATTGTAGCACGTTTGATCAAGATCAATAAATATCTGTGGTCAGTGTCTTTTTAATTTTATCGTTTCTTCATTCGTCTCGATTTTCTTGTTGTTTTGTACTCTCAATTTCTAGATTGCTTTTAAAATAAAATCAGAAAACTTCCGGAATATTACTTGAAATGAACGACGACGCTATTCAGAAACTTTTACACAATTCAGTGCATTAAAATTAAATCGTGACTCATTATTATTTTTTTTTAATTACTTTTACAGGTTTGAAACATTATAAGAACTATGGTATTGGCAGTAATCATAATAAGCGCCGAAATGTCTCCGCACTATCAACGATAACAACAAATTTCGGCTTATGGCCATCTGTGTTCAATTTAGCAACAAAAGCTGTTATCACAGCAAATGCTACATGTGGGGAAAATGACCGTGAAGAATTTTGCCGGATGGTAGATGGTGGTAAAGGACGTTGTGGTATTTGTGATAATTTCAGTAGTGATCCAGGTAAACGACATCCAATCAATTATGCTATTGATGGTACGAATAAATGGTGGCAAAGTCCGGCATTATTTTATGGACCACAATACGAATATATTTCCATTACCATCGATTTAAAACAAGTAAGACTATATAATATACATATAATTTCGTTTATTTTCGGTTGAAAATTATCTGGTATTAAGTTTCAATAAATTTCAAGTTGGAAAGTGTTTGGTGGCGTGTTGTGGCTTCTTATCAAGTTCTCACGCTAATAAAACAGTTCGTTCATTAAGTGCACTACCATCATTACAACCGCCACCGCCACCACGATTATTACTGTCGCCATTATAGCTAAAGTACACTAATCGTCACATTTCATATGATGATAACTTGGCATCCAAACAATTACTTTCACTTCAAGTTTGCAAACAACAAAAACATTACACAAACATTGTTCTTTATATGTTTAATAAGTAATTAAGTTTTAAATTATTATAGTGCACACAGTTGTTTGCTTCAACAATAGAATAGAGAGTAAATAAAAAGAACAACTCGGTAGGAAGATATACGACAATAAGTCATGTCGTGCTATTCCACTTCAC